>JAEKIV010000029.1:0-116521 GCA_016801325.1 Hypholoma fasciculare
ACGGCTGGGGGTGGGGGTTAGACTGGGGTAAGGGTAAGGGTCAGCCTATTTTGACCCGGGGTTGACCCCCGTTCATCACTAAGTGGGATGCGCAGCATGCGGGCGGAACAGCCGGCAGGATGATCATTCCGACCATCCCATTGCCACTGCCCTATTGGGCTCGCAAATCTCCTTTGGAATACGCCCAGCAACAACATAGTAGTCCATGATTGTGTATGGGGATACATATTTCATTACAATACCCTTGCCGCAATGCCATCCGCCCATTCTTCCGCTGGTTTCCCTCTTCCGGCTGGCAGTCTTTCCAATACCTCATCCGCTTACGGATCCTCTTTGTTCCGGTCGGATATATCGCCCAATGCAGCTTTGAGCTGTAAATTCAAATCGGCCCAGGCTTTCGCATCTTCATCCGCACACAGCAGGCGTTCATTCTGTTCCGCGTACAGGCGTTTACACGCCTGATCGTATGTGATGCTGTCACGTTTTTGGATGGTTTTGATCCAACGGTGAATGATGACGAGCTCGGCTTGGTTGAGCTTCTGCCGGACAGAATCAATGCTGCGTTCGATACCACGAAAAAGTGTCTTACCACGTCCCACGGAAAGCGGACTTTGTCGTTCGGAATGTCGTCGTACGGCGACGGCTTTTGCCCCGGCGGAGGTGGCCCGCTGATCATCCACCTTTGCGCGTAGGCCGGAACCATGTATTGCGGCATGATATATTTGTCCTTGTTGGGGCCGATTGTGCCGACAGTATATCCAGGTGGAACGAAGGGAACATTCATGATATCGTTGGGGGTTGAAGGGGGCATAGTGTGGGGGATGATAAGATCGATGGACGGCTGAGTGGCACGCTTAAAATAGATATGGTGTGCCAATAATAGATATGATTGCTGTTATTTGCTCGGCACATGATGTTCAACACGATTGATCGATAGCACCAAGTCTTTCCTCCTTCCACATCCCTTCATTCCCGCATCCGCTGTCCGCTCTACCGCGTCATCCGTCTGCCATGTCCGCCACCGCCGCCGCCACCCCACCCGCCCCACCGTCAACTTCCGCTATCACCAAGCTCGTGCGCACTGTGGACGCCGCGCTGCGGAAGGCAGTGGCAGAGGGTCATCTGCGTGAGGAGACGTTCGAACACCGCAAGGACATCGTACGTAGCGCGTCGCGTCGTTCCCCTCACCTCCACACGCGTACTAATCTATTGCAGGCCGCCATTTTGAAGCACCCGGAATACAACACCCTCCGCCGCACTCACCCCGCCTTCCTCTGGGGCTACTCAGCGCGCTTCAGGGATGCCCGTGTGGCCAATCAACTTACGCCGGAGTTTTACGACAAGGAACAAGAGCATCTGGCAGCTTTTGATGCGCGTAGCCAGGCACGCAAGACCGCGCCGCCGAACGCATCATCCAGCCGTCAGGACGAGCTGAGCGCGCCGCTGCGCCGGATGTCGCTACAACCCGAGGCTCCTCGTCGCAGCGCGTCCGGCAGCCGCGCCCTTCCGCCGCCTCAGATTGAGGTCATCCGTGAGGAGCCGACGCGAAGATTTACGGAGATCGATGGCGAATCGGAAGACGTCAATATGCCGGAAGAGCTGCGAGTTGGGCCATCAAAACGGAAGCACGCGGAAGAGGAGGACACTCGGATGGACATCGACGAGACCGACCCTTCCGCGGAGAAAGCCACCAAGGATGTCAAGCGCCGGCGAACAGGTGACGCGCCAGCGAACCCTGCTGGGCCGCGCCCGCCCCCGGTGCCCACCAACATCGAGCTGGATCCGCCGTGCGATCGCTGCCGCCGGAAACACGAACGTTGCGTGGAACAGCTCGGCCCGGATGACGAAGACGATGGGAAGACGAAGAAAAAGCGCACCGCTTGCTATGAATGCGCGAAGGCGAGGAGCGGGTGCACACCGCAAGGGCTAGGCGCCAGGAGTGGGCGGAAAAGGAAAACGCCGGCGATGGTCGAGCACAGCGAAGAGGATGAGCTGCCGGATGGTGAGTGGCGCAATCCGCGTTGCCACGCCGGCCTTAACGGATGACAATACAGAAACGAATTCCGCTCCGCCCCCACGCGCGGCATCCGGAAAGGTTTCGACGGCCAAGCCGAAGTCGCGCCAAGCACCGCAGGTCACGCACACGGAAGGTGAGTACTTTTGCGTTGCATGCCATCATTATCCCACTCACAAGTACGTCGGCAGCGGACATCAATGCTTTGGCCAAGGCAGCGGCAGATAAGGCTGCGGCGGCAGTCCTCAACGCGCACCGGGCGAAAATGCGTGAGGTGGAAGAGCAGCGGCGCCGCGCGGAAGAGCGTGCAGCCGAGTTAAAGCGGCAGCGGGTGGAAGCGGCGAAGAAAAATGCTCAGCGGCAACAACAGGCGGAACGCGACAAGGCGGCGGAGGCGGAACGGCAGCGCGCGGCTGAGGCTGCGTGGAAAGCTGCCCATGGCACGGCGCAGCAGAAGCGTATGGTGTCCAATGCGGCGGGGAAGTCGTCTGCCGGTGCAGCTGGGATGTCCGAGCGCGCCGCAGGAAAGCGTCCGGAACGGGAGGCGCTTCCGGAACCAGCGGAACGGCGACCACAGGCACCAGAGCAGCCTCAGGCCATCCCTGAAGAGGACGAGGAGGATGGTGAAGATGAGGAAGAGGACGACGTCCGGCAACTGGACCCGACCGGTGAGATGGAGACCTGGATGGAGGTCATGGAGCATGTGGAGAAGCTGGGGATGCTGAAGTGGGCACAATCTTTGTCCTTGCGCCTGTTCGAGCTCGACCGCGACCAGGCCCGGATGGAGGACAGGATGGTCCCCCAACTCTCCAGAATGACGACCCGCCTTGGACGAGTCCGTGGCCGCTACGACGGGGTCGAACGGCAAGTCGAGGAGTTGGGCGAAACCGTCCATGATGGCCTCGCCCGGATCAACCGCCGGATGGACGCCTTCGAACACGAGATGCGGACACGGCTCGAGAAATTGGAGGAACGCATCGACAAACACGTCGAAGCCGTCCGATACGAGTGGCGCGAGGGGCTGTGGCAGCAAAACGGGTCAGTAGCTGGCCGCCTCGAAGAATACGGTGAGCGGATGCAGCGTTGGCATGACCGCTTTGCCGAGCTTGAAGTGATCGTCGGCGCTCACGTCCCTGACCGGGGCGACTACACTATCCAGCTCCCAGTGCACCCTCCCAAGGTGATCCGCGTCCCGCGCCTTCCGGACGATGACGAAGACTTGGCCCGCATGCAAGACGACTGGATTGCGGAGGAGTTCCAGCTCGGCTACAGTGGGCAGGGCGACGGAGAAGCGGAAGACGACACTGAAGGGTGGCGGCTCGCTTCGGAAGACGATCAAACGTCCGGCGGATGCAGCGGAAGCGCGTCACGGGAGCAGACCCCCCGTCTCCGACCAGTCTCAAGTTATCCTGTGCCCCCGCTTCCGCGCGCACCCTACGTGCCTCCCTATTCCACGCACGCCAGCAACGCCGCTGCTGGGCCATCATCCACCCAGATCGGCCAGCCCACTGCCGGACCATCGTCTGCACCATCTGCCCGTGGCGCTGCCCCTCCCGATCCCGGTGCGATGCTTGTCGACACCACAGTCGCTCCGCCACCTGGGACGGTATGGCCTGCTCAAACTATCCTGCGGCCACCCCCGCGCCCGGAAACCCAAGTCCCCCTGTCTGCCCCTCTGCTCGTCGTCGCCCCTCTGCCCGCCGTTGCTGTGATACCGCCAACGCCTACCGGGTCTCAAGAAGAGGCCGGAGGTACTACCGAGCCGCAGAACCCCACCCCCGCAACGCAGGATGTCGAGATGCACGACGCGCCTCCGCCTCCGCTGCCTGCAAATGACCCGCCTGCGAATCCGGCCGGCGTCGAGCCGGCGCGCGGAACACATGTCGACCGCGACACCACCATCGCCCCCGCTGAGCCGGCCGCAGCACCCGCCATCGCGACGGCACCGCCAATTCCGACTGATGCTGCCCCCGCCAACACTGAGCCCGCCCCCGGTACCCATGCCAATTCGAGCGCTGCCGCAACATCTGCCACGACAGCGGATGTGCATTTGCCACCTGTTCCGCCACAGACAGTCGCACCGGACGATGTGCAGGCCAGCCGGCATCTGCAAGTGGGCGCCACACGCGGCAGACCGAGAGGCAAAAGCACCAGCCGTCGTGCCCCCTCCCCTGGCAGTCCTCGTCGGACGCGCTCGGCCACCGCCACATCTTGAAACTGCGGGGCGCCGTTTAGTTTAATTGTTTTTTACATGTATATACATTGCAGTGTCTTGGCCACATGCACTCTGATGGGCAATCAGAGTGCATGTACAAATATATTGTGTTTGCCCAAAAAATTGAACGGAAGGAATACACATAAGCATAGCAACTAAGTCTGAGAGGCAAGTACTTTGGAGGCGGGGCGGCGTTGCCGCTTTCCGGATGAACTCATAATTCGCTGTGCTTCTTCCGCAGCCAATGTATCTGCCGTCATCGTCCGCTTCCGGCCGGAACCAGACGATTCCGCGGCGGCTAAGGATGCCGGCTGAGTCGCAGCTGCCACAGGGGCAGATTGCCTACCACTCTTGATGTGTGCGATAGCGGCAGCTCCTTTGGGGCGGGCTTTCGGACGAGCATTTATGCTTATAGTCACAGGTGGCACAGGTGTAACTGACTGCCGCGGTGTCGGAAGGTGAACCAGCTTGGATGGTTGAGCCGCACTGGACAGAGCAAGGAGATAGGGGTCAATCACGGGTTCAGTGGGGTTGGCGCCGGGTATTCGAGTACGAATTGGAACACCAGAATCAATGTTATAGGTGGCGGCAACTGTCTCAGAACCGGTGGGTACAATTGGCGGCAGGTCCGGAGGAATGTCCATGGGCGGATCAGCTGTTCCGATTGCAGGCGCAGGAATGGACGGAAAGACAAACATGATCGGCAATGTGTTGCCCTCCCCTGGTCCTGACGGTGCTTGCCATTCCGCCGGGTTTGCCACATGAGTCCTCGTAGGAGGCGGAAGTTGCCCATGCCGTCCCGTGCCAGTCTGTTTCAACACATCACTGTCAGCAGATATCGTTGACCCAGAATGAATGACACAAACCGGCAGTACTTTCATTCCGTCCCGAGCATCTTCTCCCGCCCTAGGAGTGGCGGCTACGGCAGGGACAACGCCTTCGACAGGGGCAGCGGCTTGCACAGCCGGTTGTGCTTTCTTCCGGGTGGATCGTTTCTTGCGTTGCTTCTTTGCTTTGGCGGCTCGGAGCGCTTCCGCCTCATCCGAATCCATATCTCCGGGATAAACGGCAGCGATTAAAGGACCATTGGCCTTCCGTCCGGATGCAACCTTTTTGAACCGGAACACGTTTGGCAGTGCCATCTTCTTCTGCCGGGCAGCAATGTTGGCAAGAAAATCCTTCACTGAGGCAAGGCTCATGTTCCGTGGATCACGGATGATAACACCGGGCGGGACAAATTCTGACGAAATATAAGTAGCCTGCCGCCGTCGGATATCGGCAAACGGAACATGGGATGTTGCCCCCTGTGTGGCTAAATCTGAGAGAGTGGTGCGAAGTTTATGTGAGGCATATTAGCCTTGTGTTATCCCTTACACGCACCGTAATGTTTGCTGAGATATGCCCGGATTGTGTCCTCCAGTGCAGTCTTGGAATGCTTTGCCGCTGGATCAAATCCCACCAGCTGTGGCCATCCGGCCTCATCACAGATGATCTTCACTAGCGGTTCCGGTTTGCCGACGGCCGTCCCGCCGCCGGAAAGAGCTTGCTTGAGACGGTGTACATATTCCAAAAATGTCCTTCGCATACCCATGACAGCGTCTTTTTGCGACTGTTCAAAGGACGCAGCCGTAATTCCCAGTAGCTCTGCAACATTATCATGCCTTCTGGATAGGATCAGCATTGCATGTCCGGATACTGGAAACATCATTCCTTACACATCTACCGCTAGCCGGGGCACGCCTCCAGTATATTCCTCCCGGGTCACAAACGTAACGGACAGCAGTCCCATCTCCAGGAAATGAGCGCGGGCAGCGGCATTCAGCCGCCTCGGCCCAAATGCTTTGGCCCGTCTATCTGGAGGGTAAGTGACGCATCTGGTGCCAAGCGGGTCACCGGACAGACCTTATGCGTTCTTCCGGTGGGAACCCAATGGCCGCAATTGTTCCGGCCTCCTTATCTAAAGCGTCCTTTTCAGATTGAGTCATGGCGGCAATGATATTTCCAATAGCCGTCATCTGCTTGCTGAACCATCCCTTCGTATCTGTTGATGCGGATTCTTCACCGAGCAACCGGGCAATTTCTTCAAAGACCTTCTCCCTCTGCTGAAGCCACACGACGTCCGTTCTCTTTACGAGTAATTTGGATTTGGTTGGGGAGTCGTTGAGCCGCCAATTGTTCCGGATAAATGCCAAAACATTCTGTCGGACAATATGTTTTATCACTCTCAATGCGGCGGCAATAATTAAAAACTCACCGTCGCCGATTGCTTCACGTTTGCGATGCGAGGGTCTTGGGGGTTGAGTGACTCCCAGAAGTCAAATAACGCCGGCAGAATTTTGTTTGTCGCAATATGTTTTCTTTCTGTTGGAGTAGTTGTTTTCAAGTATTCAATACGAAAGGGATTAATCACCGCGCGTTCGGCGGCACTGTAAAACGTTTGATTTGTGGCCCAGTCAGTTGCATTCTGTTGCTCTGGGAGCGAAGCCATGGACGCGGAAAAATGAATATGGGGCGGGAAGGACTGCGACAAATCTTATTTTATTGTATGACCATGCGGCTGCCTGGCCGTGAACATGCGATGGTTGTGATTATCCGGACATGGCTCATGGCCTACACGCGGCGACCATATGTTTTATTGCCCTTGCCCGAGCGAATATCAACCCTTTCCACTCCTTACTTCATATTTTATCCTTCAATTTGCAATGGATGGACGACCTCGGAAGCGCACAAGAAAAACATTCGATAACCCAACATATCTCGGCTCTATTGAAGCCCAACCCTTCGCATCGTATGAAACTGTACCCATTGTCACCAGATCCGGAGCAATACGAACCAAGCGAGTGGCACAAAACCTCGTGCCGGAAGCACCGCCTCCCCATGTAGAGCCTGAAGTAGAGGTAGACCACGAAGCGGATGCGGCAGGACCTTGCGCGGATGACAATGTGTCCGTGCCGGAAGACATCCGGGACGATGTATTAGGCGGCATGCAACTCCCTAGGAATGGCAGCTTGCGGAAGGTGCGTCGATAACCAGTATTCCGCCTTCCGCTGGCGTTGTCCGGATGGTACTAAACATTTTTCAGACGCAAGCAGATTACATCCGCCAGTACGCGTGGGGGGTACATGAGCTTCTGGAGGCCCTTCTCAGCCGAGAAGCGCTGCGGCCAGAACACACGCGGTGCGCGTCATGTCCGGAGAAACGGTGGGCAGTGTGGAGATGTGTCGATTGCAGTCTGCCACATCCGCAATGCCGAGGATGCATCCGGCGAAATCACTTTCACAACCCGCTACACCGAATCGAAAGGTGGACCGGCAAGTACTTCCGGAAGGCCAGTCTGTGGGAGGTGGGCTGCTATATTCTTGTGGAACATCTTTCCGGTGTCTCCATATGCAGTAGCTTGCAGTGGCAAATCGACTGCCTCGCCCGGTTGGAAATCGGCAAAGACACAGCGGAACAGGCGGAACTGGATCGCGGGACGGAAGGAATGGCAGACATGCTATTTGACCGGCAGCGCCCTGACATGAGCGGCAATACGTTCGAAACAGATGATCCACATCGCGATGTTGATATCCCTCCGCCGGCAGCATCTTATGAACAGGAACAAGAAGAGGACGCGCAATTTGAGCGATTTTTGAATGCCGCTCACCGGAGGCAACATGGAGGTCCTGAGGATATCCCATCAGCAGAGGCCAACACGAATGAACAGGAATTTGACCCGGATGATGAAACATTAACAGGAGAGGCTGATGATGACGTAGCGGAGTTGCCGGCATACCTTCGGGAAGCGGATGGTTTTGGCGGTGGAATACCCAAAAGTGACGATCTACACAACACTTACGTCCGGATTGTTCATACCAACGGCATTCATCACATCGCATTAATCACTTGCGAGTGCCGGCCGGGCAATAACGTTCCATTGGATCTCATGGCCATGCGTCTTGTGCCGGCAAGCTTTGAAAGAATACGCACCCTGTTTTCGGCCGAAGTACTGGATTACTTCCGCTTGTCAAATTTGGAGATGAAAGCCTCAGCGTACCAATTTTATCAATTACTGCGCCGGATAACAATGCCAATGGCGCCGGCCGATGTTGTCAACTTGTATAACGAGTTCCGACGGATGTCCCGGATTTGGCGTTGGATGAAAAAGCTGAAATGGGCCGGATTTGGACATCACAAGCGCGATACGGATGGTATGAAGCCCGGAGAGTTGGCACTATATTGTCCGGCGTGCCCTCAGCCAGACATTAATTTGCCGGACGATTGGAAACAAGATAGAAATAGGTAGGTCGGGAGGATCGTTTGGACCACTGGCTGATTTCGGGACCAGATGGGTATTTCGCAGGATATTTGTTGCGGATGGAAATTTCAAAGCCGACCACGTCCGCCAGGATAAAGCGGCAGCAGATATTTGGTTGTCGGAAGGTGCCGGAATGGATCCACTGCGATGGGAATACCGCCAATTTTTAAAGACAGCCATCGAGCGTCTGACAGTAGGGTTTTGGCTCTCATATATATGTTCACTGTTTTCTGACTGCTCTTGTATAGAAGGACCAATGTGAAAATACTTTCCGGGCAATCATGAATGCAATGTTGGCTTCGTCTGCATGCGACATTACCGGCAAGGTTGCATTTGCCTGTGCCCGGCATGGTTGCTATGCACCCAATTCACTCGTCGATCTCTACAAGGGGGAACAGCAAAAAAATGTTGACTTTGCATTTTTGAAGGCCCTGGAAACCACTAAAGTCGTGCCGGAACAAGGGGTGATGATAATATACGATATCGCATGTCAATACATGGTCCATCTCCGGGAACGGATCGGCAGCCATCTTCCGGCCGGCTTGGAGATCGACAGTACCATTGGCCTGTTCCATGTTCATGCGCACAAGGACGAATGCCTGTTCCGCTATGCCACTTCCTTCATTCCGGGTGCGGCAGTCACAGCTGGTGAGATATTGGAATCTCTCTGGTCCGCATTGAACGGAATATCTCCGGTCGTCAGAACGGCAACATTGGCCCATCGCGCGGAAGTTCTGGATGATCACGCTTGCGACAATAATAACAAGAAGCTGCTGGGAATGGTTCGCTATCTGTGCCGGCGTCATTCCGAAGCAGCCACCACAGTGATCGATGCCCGGAAGTATATGGCGAGTGTAGCCAATCCTGCTGCACCGGAAGCAATAGCGGAATGGACTCGAGCCGTTGAAGCGGCGGAACATTCCCGGCATATGGATGTCAAAGTGATGGACATTTACAAGGCAAGGATATCCAAACCAGGTGCCAGTTCGGAAGCAGAGGTATCCGACCGTCCGCAAACAGCTACAGAACGCTGGCTCGAATTTGCAATGGTAGTGGAGGAAAAGCAGTAAGCGGATAGTAGCCTTCCCACATTTCCGCCAACATTCATTTGCTTTATTAGATTGGCGATTCAATTTCAAGTCCGGAGGCTCAAACGGAAGTCTCGTGGAACAAATTTTTCCATCATTCAGGACCTCCGCCTGACGCTAATCCCCCTCATTGCCAAATTGAAGCTCCTGGAAGAAGCTGCTGGCGCGTATACCGGCACCGGCCCAGCATTTCGGAGGCCCCGTCAGAATCTGGATACGCATGCTCAAAATGGACGTTCTGCCGCTGCTTCTGGTGGGGCTGCGGTCCATCCAGCGCGGAACGCTACTGATGAGCCTCCGGCTGCTTTATCCGCCTGCACGTCAGCCGATCCGCAGCAGCAGAATACGGAGCAGACTGTTCCGGATGGACCTTCCGGGGCTCCTTCAGGTCACACTGAGTCTGGCAGGAACGGTGACGGGACATCGGCCAATCGGCCGGTTCCCCCGCCAGACGAAGACGACCTGGAGTATTGGGATGGCCTCAACGGCATAGCGGAAGACTATCAGCCTGCCGATGCGGTTGACCCTCATCTGGATACGCTACTAAACCCGGGAGCAGATATCCCTCCAGAGCACGTCAACCTTTCCTTGCCGTCCAATGGTAACACGGACATGGATTTCGAAATGCCTGAAATTGCTATGAGGCGGAAAAGAGCGGATGGATTGTTGAGTCAGATCCGTGAAATCATTGCGGAAAAGTCTTTCCGGTACACGGAACAATTGCGTGCCGCACCACGGAAGGGCGTCCGGACCAGAGCAAGAACAGCAATTGATGAGTTGGAACGGCAGCTTTCGTTTTTATGCCAAGTATATACTTACTGCCGGAGCCGCATGATCGAACTTGGTGTTGACCGGGAGGTGTTGAACACCTTCCGGCAGCTCAGTCACGATGATGTCCGGTGCAGCACCGCGGTCTTGAAACCAAACCAGCGAGGATCCACACAGCTCAAGCTATCCTGGATATGGCAATCTCTCGACCGGCGCGTTGAAATAAATGCGGAACAAGGTCCAGATTCGGATGATCCGGTGACAATTTTGGAATGTAAGTACATCTTTCCACTGAAATCGGCATGCGGAAGACTCATGTCCGGCAGTCCGTCGGATACACTGGCTGCGCGCGCGTGCCTCCGTAAATCGATGGACGGAAGAGGGAATACTGGTTGGGTACGAAATGCAGTGGACGGTACGGCATTTCATGCACACCGGCAGGAAGTGGGCGGAAGAAATGTCCACTAATTCCGCCTTAACACCCGGGCCGCGTGCATATGCCGAGCGGAAGAAAGTGATGTGGGAGAGAATGGCTGTGCATGCTGACAGAGCATTTAAATTAGTCAACACTCAGTATGAATCCCCATTGTAAATTCTATTTTCATCCTTATCAACATCCCTGATCTTCCACCATCATGTCGCGCCCAAACGAGATACGCATCCTGAACCCCTTCAACCTGCAATACGGCAGCAACTTTCCAGTTCGACAGCGTATTCAGGAGATCGTCAATTACGCGGAATCGCGATTTGCAGCCGCGATCATTGCGATCGAAACGATTGGGTATAGTCCTGCTATGCGCCATCTGATGTATCAAACATTACAAGATGAATTAGTAATGCTTTTCCGATCTCCCCATGCCGAGATGCTTATCATGCTGTGATTAAAGGCATTCATTTTAACTTTCATCGGCAAGGCTTTCGCGACCGGAATGCAGATCCATCTTGGCATTGTTGTCCGCTCGTTGGCTGACAGTATCGGCATTGTCGACCAAGCCAGCCAGCCTTACCGCGTGGACCCGCAGTTTCTGGCATTCATCAAATCCAAGGCCGACAACCGGGAGAAAGAAATTTGCGATGTCGTCAGCAATTATCACTGTGCGTGGTGGCGTCGCACTATTGTTCCGGGCGGTGCCACGTTATGTTCCCAGACTGTCAATGAGTGCCTCAAGGTCCATCGGAACGAACAGGCCAAGGCAGGTGTATTCCGTCACCTTGTGCACCGTCAAATGCCGCCACCTGTCGGCCTCCCTGCGTCTTCCGGTGGTCCGGAACAGGAACCTTTCCGCTGCCGGACATGCATTTTGTACCGGCACTCCCTTGCCGACACCCAAGCCAGCCTCATGCAGGTGAAGAACTTTGCATCCGCCCAGCGGGATTTGGCCAAGTCGAAGGCGGATTTAGCTCGCCGGACAATGGCGGCTGCATATTGCTTCCGGGAGGCATTCCTTGCCAAGGCATCCGCTGCGGCAGATGCTGGTGACACGCCTCTGGACATGACGGAAGAGGAGATATCAGCACTTGTGCCGATTGCCACTCTATCCATTCCGCGCATTGGCGGCCGGATCTCGACTGTTTCGCCTCAGGTGAATGCCTCTGCGGAGGCTGCTATTACTGCCGGGCTCAATATGCCCCAATCAACACCTATCCCCCTTGCCAACCCATCGCGCCGGCTCGCTACATCCGGTCTCTCACAGTCGCCACTCACCACGGATAGTGGCCCCGTCGTGGACATGTTTGGGTCGTCGGATGAGGAAGCGGATGGTGCCATCCCGCCTGCCGTGGCGGACATGTTTCAATCCGACGACGAGGATGCTGCATTGGCGGCACCCCCTGCCGTGGATATGTTTGGTGATGACGACGAGCCCCAACCAATCGATGACACGCACAATGTCAATGCCATGGATATGTTTGGGTCTGATGAGGAGCTCTCTGCATCTCCCGCCCACGCACGCTTTCCGTCCGGTAAGGACACCGGAACATTCTTGCCACCCGGTGCGTCGGACATGTTTGGTTCTGACGACGATGATGCTCCTATGGCGGCAAATGTACGCCATACCACCCAGCCACCCGTCAACCCGGTTCCCATTGCCATAGTACTGCCGTCGACAGATATGATTGCCTCCAACCCGCACACTGCAGGGAGCCTTGCAAGCGTGGACACTCGCTCATTCGCCGCACTCACCATTCAAGATGCACCGGCAGTAAACCCACTTGCGGAGCCGCCTGCTGTGGCTGATATGTTTGGCGAGTCGTCTTCCGATGGCGGTTCCGACGCCGGTCATGTCGATGACATGTTCAGCACAGATGGCGAGGGTGCAGGCAGTGGTTCTGAACCAGGCAACGAGGATCCGGACAGCGCAGCGCCGGATATGTTTTCCGAACATGAGGCTTCCGACGCCGACGGCTCCGCTGCGCCTTACGGACGGTTCACTGCCGCAGATTTTGCAGAGTTGGATGATGGATTATTCGATGCGCCGGTGGATGAAGATTCTGATTAAATGTATGTAGAATACTCTCCCCAATGCGAATGAAATCGCAAATTTTTGCCCATCCGTTGGTAGTAGTTGTGCGATTTTCGAACACTATGCAGTTTTATTCCTAAACCCGTGAGCTTGCCGATGCCCGTTGTGCCTGCAGTTTTCATATTTCTTGCCGCCACCCACTCCTAACTGCACCCGGATGCCTGATGCCTTTGACATTTCTCGGCCAACAATTCATCGTGCGTACCAGGTTCACCGCATCAAAAAATTGGAGTGTCATTTTCCTGCCGGATAGCTAACAGAAACTAAAGTACTGCCAATACTTGCCCCAGAGATAGCTCGCCCCAACTATATACCAATTGCTTTCTACGGAATGATGACTATCAGGCCTTACTCATGGCTTTCACTGCCGGACAACAGGCATTCGGAACAAGTTACTGTCGCATCGGATGGAAGGACTGCCATTTTGGATACGTCGGAATCATGCCACCCGTATGGATAGCTATTATTCCTAGTGCTTCCGGTAAGTACATAACGCCTGAGCACATAAGAACAATAATTTCTTCCGTAGTCCGCGCTGCCATGGCCGCACACCAGTCCGCGGTGAGCATTTCATTCACCGGCATGCCGGATACTTGCCAGAAACGCCGACATCAACCTGTCGTCATTGCCATTGCCAGTGCCATTCTATGAACATATTGGCCTTTCTGTGCTCTCGTGAGTAATATCGCTGCATGTTTGACCTGTGCACCCGCACACAGTAGGCCGCTTGCGGAAACTCGTATGATATCATGCAATGTTGCCGCCGTTTTGCATTGCTGAGGACCTTCCGGTGCAGCCGCTCGTCGGAAATAGTCACATTCTATGCCATCGGCGGAACGTCCATTGTCATCCAACTGTCTTGCGGAAAGGGCACCTCACGCCCGGACAACAATGATACTCGCAACGATTGTCGGCGACGCCATCATTCACGTCTTGCTCAGCACTGATAGCCTGCCATTGCGCCTGCACTGGTTGTGGCGGAAGATGGTCCAGTGCCCATTCAGCGGAAAAGCTCCCTGACGCCAACACAGGCCGCTGTGCTGGCCTAAGGTGTCCGGCGTCCGATTCACCACACCCGGCTGGCCTAAACATGGGTGTCCGGCATGCAATTCACCCCACAGCCGGCTACGTCACGGTTATGCGCCTGCCTTACGGAAACCGATTGTGTCTGGCGTGCGATTCACCGCAGAGGCGGATAGGTTACCCGTAACCGCCTCGCTCACGGAACATGTACTTCATGCTGATGTTGTGACATGACGCCGGACTCTGAGGTTGCCGACGATCATCCGGCGTGCCATTCACCGAATGCGCTCAGCCGGACACTGTGGCACAGTGTACCGTGCTTGTTTAGGCAAGTGTTATTGGCTGGCTCAGCGGGCCCGCTGTGACCATATATTACTACTACACTGTAGCCGTTCGCTGGTACGTATTATACCGTACTGTGTAACGTAGGTATGTGGCATTCTCCGCACCGACAATGACGAAATTTCCTCTTTTTGTGGTCGTAAGAAGACAGAGGAATGACGAGGCATGTGTATCCGGTGCGTGCTTTTTCTGGCTTCACCGCAGTATGGCTGTGATTAACATGCGTTCTGCGCTTCCAGCATCAGCGCGGCGGCTGTATACGCCTGCCCAAGCGTCCCGTATCTCCTGATTCCGTGCTCTACACTAAAACGCCCAGTGTCTAACAGTCTAAGAACGCATCAGGCGCGTGCGCGTTCGCATTCCGTTCACGTGTGCATTTGTATCCTGTTCACGCTTGCAGGCGTCCGTGCTTCCTCAAGCTCATATTTGAGCACAGTTCACCCGTGCCTCTCCGCTCACCTGCTGTCTGAACCACATAATACAACGCTCATCGGTACCCGAACATCCTCGTGACACCCCCAGCGGACCTCAGCTCGAGCATCTATGTATTCAGCTCGCCGACCACGGAAGTTACGGCACCGCGCTCCTTCGCGCCTGTCAACAGGGCGTTGGCGCGACTCCCACCGTGTTGCAGATATGTCCTGCGTTCTTCAATGAGGCGATAAAACTAGCTGCGACCTTATATGCTGCCTCCGGAATATGGCTAAAAATGTTCCAAGTTGAGGCCGAGGGTCCAAATTACGCTGTGGATTACGTAAGACTATGCTTAATCCGCCGCCGTATCCCCATATATATTTGTTTTCCTTATTTGTTTTTGAAGTTAGGCGCCCAATCTCCACGGGTTTTCATCTGGAGCTCCTGTCGCTCTACCGTGCCTTGTTCCTTATTACTCAGAATTCTATGGCCCCTAGCTGTAGGCCAAGCTGAAGCAAAGCTGAAGGAGACTTTTCTGCAGTACGCAAAGCTTCGCAAGCGGCATGAGACACCGGTAATTTCATTTCCGCAACGTAAGCCCACGAAGTAATTTCCTTTTAAGTTTGAATGATGTGTCACGTCAAGCAGTCACCGCATGCAGGACCATATATTTTGAATGATTTATGTGTTTAATATTTGATGAAATATTTTAAATATTTTTCAAGTAGATTGAAAGGAAATACGAGGCACAATATTTGGTCCTGAAGCCCTTTCATCGGGCGGCTACCAAATTTTTATCCAAATGACAAAGACAAAGATACTTGGAAAATATTTGAAATATTTCATCAAAGAAAAAGCAAATATTTCTGAAGAAATATTTGGCTGTGCATGCAGTGAGTGCCGTCACTTCATAGCTAACGCGATATTTATATTGGGCTACACACGTTAGGTTAGCACACACTAGATTAGAATCCTCACTCCTAGCTAACATGGCACCTACATGTCTTTGCGGATCTGGCCCGCAATGAACGATTCTTCCTTTGCGTAACGGCGTTGCAAGACAGCGGGAATTAACCGCTGGCGTGAAAGTCAGGCTGTGTGAATTTATCGCGAATTTGCCGAGGATCGATTGTGATGTGACGGCTCCATGCGGGCTCGCCAACGGTTCGCTGACAGCTATTGACAATGAATATTGAATTGAATACTTAGGCGTTCCCGGGCCTGTGAAATAGAACAAAGGGCCGTCAGCTACCAGTCATCGTGATTATACTTAGCCCTTCTTTTTCCCAACGACGTCTGGCTTGAAAACTCAACTGTAGAAAATGGAGCTCATTTCAAGTTGACTGATTGCGCGGCTGGTGGGGTCAAGATATCTTTGGGTGCCCGTGCCATCGAAGTTGGTAAAATTGTATTTGTGCAATGACCGAACGTTGAGCCAACTTTGAAATACAGGGTTTAGAGTTTGACCTAAGTATATGCCTGCAGCCTGAGGCTGCCGCAGCGGACTTTGCGCGGATAGACAATAGAAGAATTGAATTGCAAAAGTTTTATCCACGTCGCACATAAACTGATCTACTTAGTCCTTGAGCTTGAGCGCTTGAGCCTTGTCCGAACTTTATGTAATTTATTATTAACAATTGCTAATCGTTACACATCTTTGTCATATTCGGCTGCCACGAATCAGTTCCATGTAGCGTGGTATTTGTATTAGATTCACCTGAAATATTGATAGAATGATTGCGCTGAACCTCTTCCCTTTCTCGCCCATTCCTCTGACCAGCGCACCAACTCAGACTGTTTATTTGCTAGAATCATGCCAACAACGCTGGACGATCGCGATCCTGGCTTCACCTATAAAGGGGTATGGGCACTCCAGGGAAACACGACCTCCGAGTTTGACGGAACCAATACCGCCACGAACCTTCCCGGATCGACAGCATTTCTGAACTTCGCAGGTACGCTCATTGGCGTAGTGCAATGCGTACGCCCAAAATGCCGCTGAACGCAAATATATTTTCAGGGGTACAAATTACTGTGTTTGGTACCATCGCACCCAGTGGAACAGGGCTCTCGCCATCTAGCTCGTACACCATTGACAAAGGACCGCCGACATTTTTCACAGGAGCTCAACAGCCAGGCGCACAATACATGCAACAATTTTTCCAGTCTAATATTCTTTCGGGATCGGTAAACCACACGCTGACTATCACGACCTTGGCCAACAATGGGCAATTCTCCCTCGATTATGTCCAAATTCTCAAAGCAACTGAAATCATCACGCCGCCAACTTCCAACATCCCTATTTCTTCTACATCCGCGGTGACAGGGGTACCAGGATCGACTACAACATCGGCATCACCGACAGCGCCTGCGGCAGTACCCACCACGGAACATTCATTGGCCAAGAATGCAAGAATTGGTGAAATTGTAGGGGGGGTGTTAGGAGGGCTAGCTGTCGTCGTGCTCACAGTATTTCTGCTGAAGAAAAAGCGGGGCAGTAAAAGGTACAGGACTGTGACGCGTAAGTTCCTTATAATTTTTATATCATACGATTCCTTATTGCACAGAATAGAGACTCCTCTAGCCATACTGGACGGCCGAGATACAACAGCCTCAAACTCTCATGTCTGATACCAGTCATCGTCTTCTATACCACTTCCACAGCATTAAAAACATCAACATGTAGGATAGTATCATATCATTTTATTCAAAACATTCTAAGCTACACCGTATCGAAGCCCTGAAATGGTTATATATTTTGTCTGTGCAGCATAGTCTCATTATACGCTGCTGCATTTACATACGGATCGAATGGGGTGCGTACAAATGTAATTTGGGATCAAACTCCCTACTCTTTCAGACGCGGAGGTGCCGCGGTGCGCATGCGGAAGATCTGTCGTCCGGCGTAGTGTCTATATCACTCGAGTTATCAGCCCTCCTGATGTCCACCTCGCAAACATCGCCGCCGTCTGTGTCGTCCATTGTATAGTGAATTGTGATTAGGGAGGCGCCAAGACGGCGGTTGCAGCGGGATCACATATATGCGCTGGACGATGCGAAATCTTCCAGTCAAGTTCTAGTGTCTACTTATCCCGGAGGCCTTGAAAAGATCAACGCGCAGGGTGTTTGCTTTGCCGTCATGCTTCGGGTTCCGGAGCCTCTAAGGCGATCAATCTGCGCCGCCACAATTACCTAATCAATCCACGGCGACCACGACCGCCAGCCGCACGAGGACATCCCCGAGGTCACCTCTATGTAGCCTAAAATCCACCTTTATCTCATCTGCACGAATTACGTCCGCTCCGTATCCACCACATGCTGTGTTGTGGCTGTGTTTCTCCTCTATCCGTGTGCGGTGCCTTCATATCCATCACGTCCACCACTTCACGCCCTCGTCATTCCGACTCATCGCCTCCCCGCGCCAGCCGGACTTCCCCGTCGCTGCCCTGCAACACCGCACTGACAACATCAACAATGTCGATTATCTCCATCGTTAGTGGGCTCGGGATGGAGGACCGGCGAGATGTATGTACCGGTGCGTTCTTGGCTCGTTTTGCTGCAATTTGACTGTGATTAACGTGCGTCTGCGTCCCCAGCAGTCCCTCAATCACTTTATACATGCGCTCACGCACGTCCAGCGTGGCCAGTGCTTCGAGTTATGCTTGGATCGCGCACATTCGTGTTCGCGTCCTGTTTGTGTCAGTGCTCGCGTCCGTGTAGGCGAGTGAGCTCACATTCGGCTTCCCTTGACCCTCGCCTTTCCACCCGATAGTTGTCCAAACGACATAATCAAATGCCTATCGTGATCCGAACATCCTCAACATGCGCCTCCTCGTGCTTTGAACGGGCTTACGCTGGAACATCCGCACTCTCGGCTAGGCGCGCAGCCCCGTTTTCTGGTCTGTCGCGGCACACGAAATGACCTACGCCTGTGTAGGCGCCCCCACGCGCCCACGCGTACACGGGGCCCCGACGTGCTTTAAACCTTGGGCCATAGCTCTTCTGCGACGCCAGCCCGCGATCGGAGAGGCGAACCGTTTCTTATGCGATGGCGTCGGACGATACATCAATACCCATGTAGGCGCATACACGCACGCGGCTCAGCGCGACTAGACGCTGGCGCGCTGGCTCTACAGCCCACCAGGCGATAATTTCCGTGCTGGCATCGGTTCATACACGGGCACTACGACGCGCTCTGAAGCCACGATGACGTGTCCTGGAGAGTGTGTAGGGCCGTAAGGAACGGACGAGCCTGACATGATAGGTCCGGCGCTCATTCACGGATTCAACGGCGTCGGGTCGCTGTGGTCCCGCATTACCCTATCAACGCACAGACGCTGGCGGAGCGTCTGCACAGTTACCCTGCCAGCCCAAGCGCTGCATCTATGGCGCGCATTCGCTGCGTCCGTTAGGACGTGAGGAGTGGACGAGCCTGACATGAGGAGCGCGAAGTACCCTTCCAGCTCGGACGCCGCATCTCTAGCGCTTATCCAATGAAAGCCAGTCCTCCTCCGGTGGGAAGGAATACGCTGTGCACCCTGTCGTGCGGACGCACAGCGCTTCGTCGCACCTAGTTAAATAGCGGGAAGGCTGTAGCCCGCGCGTCACCGCCTCACCGGCGGTTATCCAATGCAACTCATCAGCCACGGACGCACGGCAGCGCACTCTATCACGCTATTTATATGGAGGAAATAGTTGCTCAGCCATCACTGCCCGACTGGGACGGGAAGACGTACAGCCTGACCGACCTGACCATCAACTTCGCAAGCAGTGTTTTCATCTGTCAAAGACCTCTGTATTCATGCACACCTCGCGAACAGCATCACGAACCCGAATATGCAGCTCCCCGCTGCGCCGAGTATAGCAGTGCTATCCGGAGTCCGTGGGTTCCTCCGCCGCCGTACTGCTTCATGTTCTCGAAGACACAACCCTCTGAATACGCAGGTTTTCCCTGTGAGCACCTCGATGCCAAGCATTATGGCGGCTCGGACTCCCCACCAGTCATCCACGGCATCGCGCTGCTCTGTGCGCCCTGCAAAGTCTCTCGTCCCTCGCCGTCGTCGTCCAAGATAGCCCCTCTTCTTCGAACCTGCCTGACTCCTACTCTCCATAGAGCGACTCATTCTGGGCTCTTATTTCTGAGCGCCATTCTACGCCAAGGTGCGTTATTTTTCAGTTTTCATACACCCATGCACTTCCGGTTCTCGAAGTATAATCACGCTTGCCGCGCATCGCATTTTAAGCTTCTGCTGACGCTGCTCGCATATCTAGGCTGCATAAGCGAATTGGAGATCGTTGATGACCATCATTCGGGAGAGGTCGTCACCCCGCTCAATGCTCAAGAAGGCATCTCACGCTGTTCGAATCTTGGGTCAACTTGCTCCTCCATTCCCAAGGATTTGGGATCATCCCCCTCGTGCGTCGCCCATCCTCGTACCCTTACCGTGTTCTACATGTTTATGATTACTCCAGAACACTTCCTCTGGAATTACCGACCGCGACGAGGCCCCTCTCAAGAAGATCGAAGAGGAACTACTTATATACGTATACTAGATCTTAACCATCGTGTATTCATACACGCTTATGCTCATCACTGTCCTCGTCGTCCGCTTTATCTTATCAGATATACCCGCCAGGGTGTTTAGTTGATCGAGAATTGCGCGAATCTGGCGCGAATAGTACTCACACATCGCGGTGAGCCAGTAGCCTCTATTATGTTATCTTTCCTTTTATTTTCCCGGAATGATCGTTTGTCGGACGTATCAGGACTGCGAATGGGTTTTGGGGGGGTCAAGTTTTCCATATGTTAACGGTTAGACAGATTGTCTGGTCACCGAGCAGTTTAATTTACCTCGCTAAAATTTCAGCTGTCGTTTCAATTCAACATGCTGTGCGCACCTAGTGCACGATGAACACTGCCGCCACTGGCGCGAACACAATCCAGGTATGTACTCTTTCGTCTATATAAACGTTCTTTGACTACGGGTAGACTAAGATGATCAGCTTGTCGGAGATGAGGCAAGCAGGACGCAGAAGCGGGCAGTGGGGCGCATGCATACCAATCTATTTTCAATCATCAGACTAGTCGGTCAGAGACTGAGAGCATCGCCTCAGCAAAGAATCAATTATGACTCTTTTATATATCGCTCTGAACTTCCAGAGCCCCCAACTTCCGCGACCCAACATGCTTATATTTCTCTTCCTCTTCGCTCTGTTTCGCCGTTTGCAAGGCCCCCCTCTCGCCTCCGAGGACGGCGGCAGTAGTATTACCGACACTTTCCAAGCTTCGCACATTCTGCCTCGGGCTGACATAGTTTTCGGGACTCGTAGCACGTCTGATATCGTCACCAGCTGTTTAGCCACGATCTTCGCATGCACTTGGACCGCGATTCATCCGAATATCCCGTCGCCGGTTGACTCGCGTTGGGATATCTTCAAGCGGCGCCTTGTCACAACTATCTATGCTCTGTTAGCGCCGGAATTTATCACGCTTTGGGCGTACAGGCAGTATCGTGGGGCAAATGAAATTATGGAAGAATATAACACGGATATCTCAAAAAGTATGTCAGACATATTCTAAAGAAATTATGGCACTGATAATTGAATAACAGCGAGCATGACACAACGCGATTCAGACGCTGACTCGGACTCTGAGCGATTATTTTTTCAAAGACTTTGGCGTGGCATTAAAGAATGGTTGCATGAGATAAACTCTTACCACGCGATTCCTGGTGAGGTTTATTTGACAGCCTATAATAAGCATAGGTCACTTATAATCAAGCCACAGGAGTTGAACAGCAACACAGCTCTCAACAATCAGTGTTTTACAGGATTTCAGGCGGCATCAGGAATTTTTGTGTTAGCATCAAGCAATTGCTATTTTGTGCACCTCCCTTCGACCGCGTCAGGAAAGGAAAAATCCAGCCATGAACCACTACGCACGGATTTTTTGTCCAGATGGGTGGATTTATGCTGTGCGAAGATGGAATGCCGATCCAAACATTAGGCTTTGAGAGCCTGACAGAGAAAATTGGCGCAAATATTATCAAAGCTCCAAAGATAACCCAAGCCGAAATCGAGGATCGCAGCAAGGGCGACATCATTTCGAAAATCATTGTTATTCTCCAGACTACATGGTTCATTTCTCAGTGTATTTCCCGGTGGTCGACTAGACTGCCCGTCACGGAATTGGAGGTCGTAACATTGGGCTTTGCGATGCTGAATGGAATCACATATGCACTCTGGTGGCACAAGCCGCAAAATGCAGGCGTGCCGGTGTACCTAGAAGCCAAGGCGCAGTCACTGTCAAATTCTCGCAATAACGACGGACTCCGGAAGCTGAATCGGGCTTCGAGCTAATGAGTTCCGAAACAGCCGCAAACAACCGGCAAATGACGGAAGAATCGGAGTACTGCTTAGTCCCAAACACACTCAATGACGCGAGACATGACGAGGCAAGCTTTCTTCCACGCAAGCTCGAGGAGGACTGGGATGATCATACCTGCGGCAAATTAATGTTCTTAATCTCCAAACGACTTATTCAAGCAGTTCTTCATCCACTTTCTAAGCTAAGTGAGTTTGGCGGTGACACAGTACAAACAGGAGATCTTCGTGTGCCAATGTTCTTCGCAGATGCACGCCGCATTGACCTCGAGGATTTTGCATATTTTTTGGGTGTTGTTGCTACACTATTTGGATGCATACACCTGGTTCCATCTTTCTTCCTTCACTATGCTTCTCCTGTGGAAATGTGGCTTTGGCAGATATCTGCAGCTTTTATCACTGTTCAACCTCTTCTCGCTGGCATTGGGGTATTTGTTCTGGGTACTCATATTATTAAAAGAAAATACCATCCTGATGTGATTCTAAGTGCTGTTTTTGGACTCTTTAAAGCATTAATTCCTCTGTATATAGTATCCCGGCTGGCCCTTATCATTCTTGCCTTCCTTTCCCTTCGTGATTTACCAGTGAACGCACATCACACTATCGATTGGATATCCTCTATTCCCCATTTTTAGTCAGAAATTCTCATTTTACTTACTTTTTGCGGCTTCAAGAGTTCAGTTCGACGTATATTAGCTATTGCGCAGTATGTTGTGTATGTATATAATATTACTGATTTGAATAGGAAAGCCTATATGGAGTAGTACTAAGTTCGAAACCTGCGGAGAGCGCAGCGCCGCGGTCCTGCAGCGGTCAAATAGTGCATGTCGACCGATTCTTTACACTCCGCAACTGGCGCGGCGGACAGTTGCTGCAGGTCAAATAAATGGATCTGAGATAACGTGACGGAGCTGTGTGAACGGGAAACGGACGGGAGATGTCCTTGCCGCGATGCGAGGCTATAGTGTAGACACAACAGATCTGTGTGTATGCGCATGTACTGTGAAATTGAAAGAGACGGGTATAACGCACTGATATGCTATGGTCTATTGTCATGAAGTAGAGTATTCAGGTGCACCTTGTGCAGTATACCGCAGTAGCGCCTGAAATGTTGCGATCTAACCCTCGGGCATATATAATAAACTGTCAGTGTCGGATGCAAGACGGTGAGTAGTATTGCGCACAGTGTCGAGCCAAAGAGAGTGCGCTAAGGAGTTGAAACTGCGCATTCTGATATTCGAGTCCTGATGTAGATTTCTGGTCGATATTCGAGATGTCGTTGGTTAATGCTGAGAGATGAATCTCTTGTCGCGACTGCGTCAGCGAAACATGCTTCTTTATCCACGCCCCACGGCTTAAGAACTGAGCCAGTGAACACGCCCCATCTGTATCCGTGGATATTCTCTCATAAGGACGCACACGGCGCTAATGTACCTAGTTATTATTTCAGTAGATCAAGCTAGCCCGAGGAAACAGCCAAGAGAGACCTGAGAGATAGCGACAGACGGAGGGTGGGGTGCAGCTTCGACTGCCGCTGGTCTGATGTACAGCCAATAGAGGCTATAGTTCCAGAGACACAGATTCTCCAAGAAAAGACGGCCAATAGACCGGAAGAAAGCGGAACAGCAAGAGAGACGAATCATGAAAGTAGGTCAAACACGACTCGATCCGTGAACGCAAAACATGTCCTGCCAGGAATTGAAGTCGAAGGAGGGCCAGCGCGGCATTTGAGACAAGAGTGCAGTCATCTCGGCGAAGTGGGACTGACTTTTGGTTACACTCCGAGCTATGGTGATGACGGCGATGAGAGTCGGAGCTCGAGCCCTCGGAAGAAAGCGAACAATGTGCACAGCCACGATTATCTAATGAATACACGTTTTCAACTTTGTTTCAACCAAGTTTCAACTCCTTGCTTCAACTCGCCTCTTCTCCTCATTCATTGCATTTGCGACTGGTTAGCGCCTAGCCTCTACCTCAGGAGGACACATGGTGCGGTTCTCTGTATTCTACACATAGCACAGTCCAGTCTTTTCTGCGCTGCATGAATCCTGCCGGCTGCCTGCTTCCTGCTAGCAGTCCATCGCCTCCAAAGACCTCAAGGCGCTTATGCTGCGCCCATACGCCGTCGCCTATGCTATCCGCTCATTTATTCTACGTGGTACCACGCCTACCATCCAACGCCGTCACAATCGATCCCTCGTGCCCCAGGAATGTTTGAACTGCCACCGTTCCCACCCACCGCAGCGCTCTCCGCGCGGAGAACAACGAAACTTTGTTTTCTGCTCGTGAGCTGCTCGCGGCCGTGAGTCTGGCGACACGTATCAATCGGCCAGTTTTTGTCTTGTTTCACCTAAGTTTGGCCTTGGTATAACGCGTGTGCATACCCAGAACCCCCGCAGTGAGCGCGAACGCCCACACACGCCTATGCACGCCATGTGCTTTCTGCTAGCGCGTACTGTGCTCGTTCTCGGATAACACGCGATCGCGAACACATTCTGACAACAAGAACAAGCGATGACCGCCACCTCTGAACATCATCGACGCATTGACGTGTAGCGTCTTGCCACGCTTGGACAGCACCGCACTTCGAATTCAAAATGAGTTGAGACAAACAAGGCTGAATTTGACACTCACTGCGCACTCAACCATGCAGAGACTAGGCGCCCCAGCGTTCGCCGCCTGCTGAGAGCGCTTCACCTCGTATGGCGCCGCCCCTCGACCAAACAACCGCACCGCCGATCTGGGGACGCCAGTGGTGCACGCCGCCTGTGACGTGCCCCGTACCCGCGTCAGCGCACGCGCGCTGCGCACAGATCATGAACGCCATTGCGCCGACGCTTCAGCGCGCCACACGACACGTCCTGATTCCCCTCGGACGCTCGGACGCGGTACTTGAGCGCTAGAACGGCCCCGACGCGCGTCTCTGTCAGCGCTTATCCCAGGAGGCGCTCTGTGCTTGAATGGACGCATCAAAGCACGGACGCGGGGCGCTGCGTCCCGCGGCTCTTCTCTATAGAAGCGCTCAGCTGCGGTGACGATGCGTTCCGGCCTTAGACGTGCGTGAGATACGCTTTGCGCACAGATCGACGCACACGCGCACACGCAGCGTTTTATATCGCCGCTTCAATGCCCACGGCGCGCTTCGCGACCTCGTCAACGTAAGGACGGCGCACGCTAGAGAGAACTTGTGGAGCCGGGAACGCTGTACTCCTATTCGGTCGACGCACCTTTGCCTGCCTGCGCAATGGGACACTGAGCAGATGATCATCTCGTGGCCTTGCTTCCTTCCTTGAGCGCCCTCCGGACGAGGGGCCCGTCGGCGTGCTTTGGGGGAATGCTCCACAGTGCACCTCGTCAATACATGGGTGGTATCCTCCCTAGATAATGCATAAAGTACGTAAGTACTGGTTGTATTCACGCGTGTCTCCTCCTGGACTAAGGGAATTGTTGAAGAGTATTTAGTCTGCGGCGCGCTTCAGGACAGTGCGATCGCCGAGGAATCGGGTCCGCCGCTTACGTGCTGGGCTATATATTTATATTCGATCCCTTCAATGTGATGGTTGGCGTGGCTCAGTTCGAGATCGTTGATTCACGCCGTTCGGGCGTCCGGCTCGACGTCCGCCGCTGGTTCAACAAGACGGTGTGCCATCCCTCGCGCTTTGTGCTCGCGTCGAGGTATGCACCCACGCCGTGCGACACGTTCATAAGCCGTGATGCCATCCGGAAGCTGTGTCCGAGCAGCAGAGCGCCCCGACACGCGTCAGTGTGCTGAGTAATGGGATAGAATGACTACCTGAACAACATCCCGAGGCATGGGTCAACTTGCTCCTCCCATCGCGTGGATTCAGTATTATTGGCATTGTACGTCTTCTGTCGCTCCGTGTTGTTACCACCGCGCTGATAATTTCTTTACACCACTCCATCTCGGCTCCTTAATTACGAGTGGGCCCGCTGCAAGCAGACTGGATAGTACTAGTAGTAGATTGTGGCTATGCTTTATTTATTCACTCTCAGGATCAATCTTTCCGGATCTATCATTGGTTAGTGTGTTTCAGTCTTCCAAAAGCTGTGGTCGTCGTTTTTACCGTTACATACCCTTTCATTATCTAGGACTGGCGACAAATCGGGTCGGACACAGTTGGCGTGCGCGCGGCCGCAAGAATATTCACCTCGCACCGATTCACCGACGGTTTGGCCCAGTTTTGTATTGCCAAAGTGCTGAGACACTCGAATACAATACAGCCACTGGTGTTATTCCACTACGAGAGGCTGTGCGCTTCTGATGCGCACTGCCACTCCCGTCCCGTAGAATATAGTCGGCGACAGCCTGAGCGCAGTATGCACATATATATATATTGTATTCAATGAGTATGTAAAGTGGGTAGTCGCGCATTGCAAATGAGGCTCGCAGAATGCAGGACCGGGGTGCGTGGTACCAATTTACTAATATTCAATTATCGGATTTCTCCGTAGGACAGCCTACGCAAAGAAAGAACTACTGGAGCTCTTTTATATCGCTCCATGAAGACCAATTCCGCATATCCGTCATGCTCGTACTATTCTTCCTCTTCGCGCTTTTTCGCCATCTACAAGGCGCCCCTATCATTTCTGACAACTGCGGCAGCAGCGCCGATGCTTTGACCGCTGCACATCTCCAGCCTCGGGCCGACGTCGTGTTCGGGACTCGCACCACATCTGATATCGTTGCCAGCTGCTTAGCCACCAGCTTCGCGTGCACCTGGACCACGATCCATCCGAATATCCCATCGCCGGCGGATTCGCGATGGAACGTCTTCAAGCGACAACTTGTCACGACGCTCTACGCTCTGTTAGCACCGGAGTTTATTACCTTGTGGGCGCTAAGGCAGTATGTCGGTTCTAAGAGGATCGTGGAAGAATACAATAGGGAGATAGCGAATCGTACGTTATAAACGTCTTATAGCAATAAATAAAATGCTGATCCAGCAGCAGAGACCAAGCAGCAGCACCGACCGCGACGAAAATGGTACCAGAAGCCTTGGGTCAGCTTTAAGGAATGGCTTTTTGGGGAGCCTTCTTTCTATCCTACCAGAGAAGGCGAGATCCAGCCTTGGACAATTACGCACGGTTTTCTTGTGCAGATGGGCGGATTTGTGCTGAGCGAAAACGGAATGCCAATCCAGGTCATGTCATTTTCTAAGACCTGGCTAGAGAAGGACGACAACATCTCGGAATATATAACCAGGCATAACTTCCAACAGGATCCTTGCGACGGAATCAAAGAGTCAATCCTGGCCGGCATCATAGACGCACCAAAAATCACGAGAGCCGAAATCAATGACCGTAGCAAAGGAGACCTCATTTCCAAAATCATTGTCATTCTTCAAACGACGTGGTTTATTACGCAATGTATTGCGCGATGGGCGACCAGAATCCCGGTAACAGAATTGGAAATTATAACACTGGGCTTCGCGATGTTAAATGGAATTACGTATGCTCTGTGGTGGCACAAGCCGCAAAATATCGGGGTGCCGGTATACCTCGAAGCCAAGACGCCGTTGTCAACGAATTATCGCAACAAGAATATAATCAACGGTGACAAGCCTCTGGAACGAAGTGATTCGGAAGCAGAATCGAGCATCGGATTCGACCGACCTCAAATTATCAAGGAAACGGCTTCGAACAACCAAGTTATAGACTGGGAGCATTTGGTCTCAGAGAAACTCGCCGATGCGAGGCTTCGCAAGCCAGCCTTTCTTGCGCGCAAGCTCAAGAAAGACTGGAATTCTTCTACACGTATTGAATTGTTTTTCTTGATCCCTTATCGATTTATTTTAGGAGTTCTTCGTCCACTTAACAAGCTAAAGAGAGCAAAATCCGACTATGTACACAATGGAGATCTTCGTGTTCCAATTTTCTTCGCGGAGCCAGTCAGGGACCTCAAAGACATTGTAACTCTTGTCGGTGTAGTTGCTGCACTATTTGGAGGCGTACACCTGGTCCCGTCTTTCTTCCTTCACTATCTTTCACATGCGGAATTGTGGCTCTGGCGGATATCCGCGGCTTTTATCACCTTTCAACCTGTTTACACTCTACTATTCTTTTATGCAAGGGACAAGATGGACTCTGCCCTCCACTACTGGATCGAATTTATCTTGGATATAATGTTAGCAGTGTCACTCCCTTTGTATATAGTTGCCCGGCTCGCCCTTATTATTCTCGCCCTCCTTTCTCTTCGCCATTTACCGGACAATGCTCATCGCGCTATCGATTGGATATCATCCATTCCTCATTTGTAATCAGTACTAAGTAGTGTACGAGGTGTATTTTTAACTGTCTGTGTATTGGATTGTCCTAATGTAACTACTGCCATAAAACAGAGAACGTGGACCAAGGAGGAAAGTAGTCGAGCTAAAAGCCGGTAAACGACGTCACAGATCCGGGCACATGTCAATGTTCTGCACGTAACGTCATGGGATTCATTGGGAGTGTGAGTCCGGTAGGGGATATGAGAAACAAATTACAAGGCTTGTACAAGGCAGTCAAATTCAAGTTGCAATGAACTGAGTGAATTGCCCGAAATTGCACACCATGGCGCGATGACGAGGAGGTACTACCACAATTGCCTAATATGGAATTAAGCTTGCGCGGCAAACCCCGTGCGAGCGCTGTGCCACTGAGCCCCAACTTAGCCGACCATCAACTTGAACCCCCCCATACCGGGACAGGCTGGAGCCCCTTAGCCTCCTCCTCCGGCGCCGCACCGCTCCACGTTCTCAACTTCACGTTCTGGTGTGCGTGTACACTCTCCATCGCGGCCATCTGAAGCAGTCACGATCCGGGTTCTCCAATATCTTCCGCCAGCGCTCCACGCGCTTTCAAGCGCATTCTCAAGTGTGTATATGTTGCCCATGTAATCGCTGAGTAGCGTCTTAAGCCAGCTTTTTCAACAGAGAGCCCTGAATTATACTCAGGCCCCGCGTGCATGCGTACGTCGCACACAGCATCACGAACAGGTTCGCAAATGGTACGCCTACGCCGCGTCAGTCCTCTCCAAGCGCAGCGCTGCTCCACGCACGGTCTGTACCCGCCGCCCCCGTATCCGTCATTTCAAGGAGCGTGACTTGGAGATTTCGCTTCACGGGATCAGTGGCACGTTTTAAAGTGCGTAGTAGCCATGCTTTTCATTTGTCCAAATTAACAGACATATTGCCCCTCCGTGGTGCACATGCAGCCTTTTTCATTCCCAATTTCATGACACACCCGTCAAGACGGCTTATTTTTTAACCTGTTGCACTCGTGTTCTCCACGGGACGAGCCATGCCCTTGGCCCCAGAACGATGCTTGCTACGTCATTTCTAGCCCACAATGCGCTACATTGGTCTGCGTAACCTATTCGTGAGTACAGACTTTGAATAAACGAACGATATAATGCTAAGTTATTACGTCCATAATGACTCCATGAAGAGAAAAATTAGTGCCGAACAGAGGGGAAAGTGCTCACTCAACACCTCTCCTCGAAGATCGTCGTCAAGATCTTGACCGTCATGCAGAAACACGGTGCTACGCACTAGTTCTTCATAGGCTTTTCTCTCCTTCTCACGGAGCCACTGCGGTTTCGAAAAGTCTGGCTGCTTACCAAGTCTTCGAGAAGTCGGCAGGCAACATATGCTCAAAACCAACGAACTTTGGACACGAGCTCACAGAAAGCTCTACAGCTTTCATATTATTCTCTCGATCTCCAATAACGTATAGATTGACCTCTCCTGTTTGCCTAGGCCACGTCTGCGAGGTCGAGACCATCGACGATCACCGATCGGGCAAGACGATCTTCTGGCTCACGACTGGCGCAACTAGATGGACGTCGTTCTGCACTGTGAACTTTCTCTCAGTGGGTGCGTTCTACTTCAACCTCGAATGTTTTCCCTCAAGGTTGCCCATTCCTTCTAGCTAATCCTTCAGCCCACGTCGTCTGCCATCCTCGACCATCAGATAGCCAAAAAAAAAACCTCAAGATATCAACTTGCACGAGTATACGTAGATCGCTCTTGGAACGTGTCTTGGACACTGGACACTCATTTATCGATCACAGCGCGGGACGGCCTCCTTTATCGTAGCTTTCGTATGGACACGAGCCTGGACCGACGATGCCCGGCACTTCACCTTTCGATGCCCCAGACGGTCTGTTTGCTATGTTGGCTTACGCGGTATTACCCTCGGCGGTGCAGAGCTGGTCTAGGCGGACTGCGGGGCTCGCATACGCCACCGTGAGTCTCTAGATGTTCACCGTGTAACGGTTTCGTCCAACTACGAGGCTCCTTGATTGGAGAGGTACAGGCCGCTGCGCTTTCTTCACCTGTCCGTCCGTGTTAACATCGTCCTAGGTAAGCTCTCCTCGCTGGGCGCGTTCGGTCCGTGATCTCGCTCACTCCGCCTTTCCTCACAGTGAGTAATTCAGTCGGCCATTCTAGTACGAATCACTGAGCAAAAATATGGGATGCTGCGCTGTGATTTTTGAATGCTTCAATCTTATGCAACTCCTAACTTATACGCTGTGACACGGCTGCAGTTGATAACCATCGGCATTCGAGTTGAATCCTCTAGTGGGGCGCAGGCTCATCGATACGCTTCCTCGGTATTTAAATCATTCATGTATGCTCTAGTATATGTACGCTGAATATTTGGCAGAAAAACTAATAAAATGATATTTAAATCACAAATTCGCGGACGTTCGCGCCGCCGTTACCGCCCGATTTCGCCGCATTCCCACCGCCTAGGCCTCGCCGCGCCGGCGAGGGGCGAGACCTTTTAAAGGTTTGGCTATACTTACACACTAGCCGCAAGGTTACTTAAATATATCACCCGGCAGTTTCGAGGAACTCACTTCCGTATTCCCATCATGTTGATACTGCTGTTCCTCTTTGCCCTTTTTCGCCATTTGCAAAGCGCCCCCCTCACCGCGAATGTGGGCAGCGTCACCGACCTTTTGCTTGCGCCACAAATCCTTCCTCGGACTGACGTCGTTTTCGGGTCCCGTTCCACCTCCGATATCATAACTAGTTGCTTGGCCACTATTTTCGCGTGCACCTGGACCGCGATCCATCCGAACATCCCCTCTCCGACCGACTCGCGATGGAGTATTTTCAAGAGGCAAATTGTGACGACGGTCTATGCTCTTCTAGTCCCGGAATTTATCACGGTTTGGGCTTTCAGGCAGTATCTCGGCGCGAAGAAGATTGCGCGGGATTATAATTCAGAGATTGCAAACCGTACGTGAGAAGTCCTATGACTCTGAGCTAATAGATTTCTGATCCAGCATCGCAGAGACTGAACCCCTACGCGGACCTCGACGATCATGTTTCCAGAAGTTTTGCGTCGGCCTCAGAGAATGGCTTTTTGGGGCGCCTTCTTTTCATCCTGTCGGAAAGGGGGAGATACAGCGATGGACCACCACACACGGATTCTTCGTTCAGATGGGCGGATTTCTGCTTACCGACAACGGAATGCCAATTCAAGCAATGTCTTTTTCCAAAGCCTGGCTCGAGAAGGATGACGACATCTCAGAATATATAGCTAAGCATAAAGGCCGGCGAGATCCTTGCGAAGGAATCAAAGAATTGATAAAATCTGGTGTTATAGATGCACCAAAAATCACAAAAGCCGAAATCGAAGATCGCAGCAAAGGAGACGCCATTTCGAAAACTATCGTCATTCTTCAGACGGCGTGGTTTATTGCTCAGTGTATTGCGCGATGGTCAACCAGTATTCCAGTCACGGAACTGGAGATCTTAACGTTGGGCTTTGCAATGCTGAATGGGATCACTTATGTACTTTGGTGGCACAAACCGCAAAATGTTGGGGTGCCGGTTTACCTGGAAATGAAAGCGACGCCGCCAAATTCTCTGGACAGTAAACCTGTCGAACCAAGTACGTCAAAAACCCAGTCTGGCATAGAGCTACATCAGATGGGCACAGAATCGCCCTCGAACAATCAAGTTACGGAAGAGTTGGGCCGTTTGGTCCCAAAAAACCTCGCCGACACGGACTTTCGCGGGAAAAGCTTTCTCGGGCGCAAATTCAAGGAAGACTGGGACTCTTCTTCTGGCATTGAGTTATTGTTCCTCATCCCCTATCGGCTTATAGAAGGTGTTTTCCGTCCATTCATGAAGCTGTCTGGGTCACCCCATGATTATGTACACGAAGGGGATCTTCGTGTTCCGATGTTCTTCGGAGAACCAGGAGCAGTCGACGAATCCGCACAATTTCTTGGTGTGATTGCTGTATCGTTCGGACTTGTACATTTGATTCCCTCTTTTTTCCTCCAATCTCCCCTTCGCACGACGATATTGCTTTGGCGGATATCTGCCGCCTTTATCACGGGTCAAACGCTTGTCACTTTGTTAGTCAGAAGTATGAGGCACATAATAGTGTCCTCCTCCGAGTGGATTGTAATTCCTGTTGGTATACTCTTCGGACTGACGTTCCCTCTTTACATAGTTGCTCGGCTGGCCCTAATCATTCTTGCATTCGTCTCTCTCCGTGATTTACCAGAAAATGCTTTTCTTACTATTGATTGGATATCATCTATTCCTCATTTGTAGTCATTATATACTAGTCGCTTCACTTTCTTTTCTGCCCTTGGGACTTGTAGAGTAATTAGACGCAGTGCCGGTACACCATATTGGATCTTCACGCTCCCGCTGGAATCGCAGTGGTAGGAATTGTAACATTTACACGGCGGTACGCGTCCGGTTCCTGGCGTTGACAGTTACTCATATCTAGTAAGTCAAATATGCACGGGTTGAGGCCAAATTAGTTCCATAATGGGCGAGAGAGTGTGTGATAAACACGGGTAACAGAAGGAACGTTGCGTAAGAACAAAAGAGAGGGGCGGTGGGGTAGCATACCTTGAGCATACCGACGTTTGAGGCTCAGTGAAATAAACCAATTATCGCTGCATATATGCTATTTTAATATATACCGATTTTGCTTGTATAGGTCAGGATTCCCGTCCGCATACAGTAAGTATATATGATGGGAGTTTCTTCACAAATAATAACTACGTCCAAAACTGTTACTAACATAGAGCGTTGAAAAAGCAGTCGCCGCCACGGACACCTAAATGACACAAAAAAAACTTAGGCGAAAGAAGATATCACAGGCCCGTACACTACAGATGAGGGATAAGCGAAATCCACTCGATGGTAAGATGAGCACTGTCGGGTAAATGTTTTAAAGAAATAAGGGCGAGGACGATGAGCATAATACGAGCAACAATATAGAAGGGTAGTGCGATAAATGCTGGAATGCCGGATATTACAGAAATGCATTGGAGGCAGCCGTCATCAGCTCCTCTTGACATACCATGCATGGCCAACCCGAGAACAGCGGGCAATCCGGTTATCAGGCAGGCAGATATACGCCACAGCCACATTTCCTTCTGTGTTGGAAAATCGAGGAACCAAGCGGGGATCAGGTGGACGCACCCAAATATTGCAGCGATTGCCATCGAGGGAGTAAAGATAGTGATGGTGTCAAATCCCGTCGAATCTGAGTGGAACATCGGGACGCGTAACTTTCCTTTCTTCACTGGTTCCTTTTCGAGCTGCAGCATCTTGGCGAGCGGAATGAGGGGTCCAACCGCCACAAATAGAAGGAGGACAAACACGACTTCCAAAAACGAGTCTGGCGATTGCGTATTTTTTACGTTGGCCGGTTCAACTGTGGCCTGTACAGGGCCGGAAGCATTTTCTGACTGGGATTCCTCGTTTATTTCATGTTTCGTATCGTCCCCAATATTTGTCGGAGATGAATTTGATGCTTGCAAGATATCGACCTTCTCTGTATCTTGCGAATCGACCTTGGTAGGCGATCTCCACTCCAAGTAAACCGGCACGCTGACGCTCTGAGGTTTGTCCCACCATAGCGCGTAAGTAATACCATTGAGCACGGCAAATCCCAGAGTCACCACCTCCAACTCCGTCACCGGAATTTTTACCGACCATCGCGCAATGCACTGAGCGATGAACCACGTCGTTTGTAGTACAATGAATGATTTGGAAATGAAATCGCCCTTGCTGCGATCATCAATGTCGGCCCTGGTGATTGTTGGCGGATCGAGCTCCCTGCTGGTGATTAGCTGGTGAATGCTTTGTGCCTTTTCTGATTGATATTCGAGTGTTTGAATCGGTCTCCCATTTTTTGATAAAATGAATCCTCCCATCTGGACGAAGAAGCCATGCGTAATGGTCCAGGGCTGCACAGGTCGTTCTCCCTCGATCTCCGGGGGCAATGTCGGAGAGATGAACCAATTCTGCACACTCCTCAACAACTTTGAAGGCCATTCTACAATACTGCTCAAAAAAAGCGAAAGCAAAGGACGTTGGTCGGACTCAGGATCCAAGTTGGCACCTGGCGGGTTCTTAATATCTTTTATCTGGAAGAGTTTTCGACGCTTACACTTCGCAATATCTTTGTTATACTCTCTGGCGATCCTCTTCGCAGCAAAGTGTTGCCTCATCGCCCATGCTGTGATTGCTTCTGGAGCTAGAAGAGCGTATATTGTAGTGAATATTCGCCGCTTGAAGATCGCCCATCCGGAGTCTTTGGGGGATGGAATATTCGGGTGGATGGCCGTCCAAGTGCATGCAAAGACGGTCGCCAAGCAGCTGACAACAATGCTGGAGGTGTCGCGGTGCCCAAATACGATGTTGGACCGAGAAAAAAAGTGATCACTGTCCATAAAATCTAATATTTTCTCCTCGCCACTAGCAAGTGGAGCGCCTTGCAGCAGACGAAAAAGCGCGAAGAGGAGCAAGATGATCAGCATGCGGGGCGCAGGAATGCCTAAGGGAAAGCCTTCGCAGTGATGGGATAGATAACAAAATATCGCAATATCTTTATCGATTGAAGTTATATCTGGCCTTCGAAAATCCAGCTTGACAGATGGAATGCAACGTGCAGATAACAGAAATAATAGTAAGCGCCCATGGGCACTAATTCACTAACGACTGTGTATACCCTTAGTTCCTGGTAGATTAATTATGGCTAACAAGCTCATACACATATAGTACAGAAACTAACTTTCCTCAGTCCCTTGGCTGGACGGCTCGAGATACGATCCAGGAGTCAGTAGACGCCCGTTTCTATTTTAAGAACGACGATGTTCTCATCGTATCGTCTCAAATAACATACCTTTGCCGCTTGGCCGTATTCATTAATTATTGGCCAGTATCTCTTCCTCCTCCTCTAGAACTTCAAGTCTATACCCAAATGGTTAAGTTGTAATCAAAGCAGATAATCTGCAGAACGTCGTTCATTGAAAGTACTCTACGGCCCAGGGCCTGCATGCCATGTGATGTGGCAATTGAACTAAGTATACGTATGGCATCGTGAATTGAAGTATGTACCTAAAATATAACATGATTTCCGAGAAATGCTCGCGCCAGGGGTGTATTTGCGCAATCGACCCTTGCCCGCGAAAGTGCGACAGGATTACACATACAGCGGAAAACCGATAGACGATACATAGATAATTTACAAACAGAAACGAATACATCCCACGATCTTATCGAGTAGGTTTGATTTCTTCTCTTGCGCTCCCCCGTCATGCTCTCTCCCCTCCTTTGCTGATTGGATGTATTCTGATTTGGTGCCTTTTTCTGGCCCAAGGCGATTTGGCTCCACGACGGCGGAAGACTTCTCTTTTATCGGTGGCAGTGCATGGGGCTCCTTGCTGTCCGACACGAAATCTTCGCTCGTGCGATTCGAAACCCGCAGTTCGACAGGCTGCCCGGGTGACATGCCCAGCTCTGGAGGCGCTTTCCTAGAAGCAAGTACCATAGAATAGATCGCACGTTCAGTACCACGCTGATGTCCCAACCTCGCTGTATAGCGTCAACGCACCCTTTGTTGATATCTGCTAAGAACGCAGCTTGCACGGGGTCGTCATAGCGTCGCAGAGCGCCGCCGGGCCCGAGCTGGAAGCCGTTCTTCCAGAACACTATCTCGCGCACGGCGCCCTCTACCAGCCCTTTCGCCTTTCCTCCAGTCGTGATCTGCGGCGCGGTGGGTAGCGCACCTTCTTCCGCGGCCGGTACCTCGATTTCTTCGCCCGGCGCATAATCCCTGTCAAAACGGTTCTCGACTAGCAGTTCAACGAACTCCCCCGGCTGCACGCCTAGTGCCGTGGGCGATGCGCCGCTAGCACCGTCAGCCTTCGCACCGCGCCCTTCGTCATTGAAATAAATGCACTCACCCCGCGTTGATCTGCGCAAGGACCGCCGCCTGCGCGGGGTCGTCGTAGCGGCGCAGCGCCGTGCCGCGACCGAGCTCAAAACCATCGCGCCAAAACGTCAAGTGGCGCAAAGCGGCACGCTCTGCGCCCGCGGGGGCGGCAATCCTGCAGCGATGCGGGCGGTCAGCCGGCCGCATTTGTACGTGCAAGAGACAACGTAGATGATGCTCACTCGGCGGTGGCACGCTCAAGGAGCTCAACAATGACGGCGGTGGTGGCCGCGTCGACGTGCGTCTCGGCGCTGCTTAAAAGTCTAAGAGAAGGGCACCGCGAATCGGTATACTCCTAGCTGGGCGGTACCTTGGTTGAACCGCATTAGCAGCTGCGGTTGCGGCGCCAGTGTTGGTGGCGATTGAGACGACCGAGACCATGAGTGTCAGAACAAAGGCGAGTGATAATTAATGCTTGCGTGAGATATCGGTGCATAATTTTAGAGTCATGAGAAAGTACTCATTTATTTAACCCGACTCGGTGCCGCTTGTTGTTCGAGCCCCGACGAAGCTACTGAAGATGGAGCGCTGAACTACGTTGTATAATATGCATCCTCACTGAGCGTTCTAAAATGCTCATAAATATCCACTCCTTCCGCCCGCCTCGCACTACTGCGTTACAAAAAGCGGCAATGCAAAAAAATGAGAAAGTGCAGAAATGAAAATGGTATTGAATGAAGAAAAAATTCCCTGGAGTGAGTACTAGAAATCAGTTGGCTGTTGTAAGTAAATAAGCAGGCGTGTAGGTACATAGATAAATAAAGCAATTAAACTGTTGCAAGCAATCGAAGCAGAGGAAGAAAGCGGGCCGGTCGCCGAGCGGGTTGCAGCGCTGGTCCTTAAAGCATGTATACGCCATGGCAGGTGAACGGTCCTTGCATGGCCGCAGAAGCAGATGTTCTCAGCGCAGGAGAATCGAGAGGTAACCCGCAGGCTCAGCAGGTTACAGCGATAGAAGATAGCAAGTGGGTAACCCCGCAAGCGAGGTGTCGAGCTACAAGCGGCCCGCAATTGCACAGAAAGATAGAATGCGAAAAGTGGCAAGCAGCCGCGGAGGAAAGGCGGGGGTAGTCCAGGTAATGTTAGGGAGAGCGGCAGTTCGGTGTAGGACGATTAGATTGGGCTGCGCGTGTCGTCTAGGTGGCAGTATTGAGTGTGGTTGGATGCCGAATGTAGATGTAGTTATGACGGGGACGCGAACGGTTGTGCCGCGAAGGGTATGCGCGGTTGCCGGTCCAAGTCAGGTGTTAACGTAGAGTAAATGTGATTGTCGTGGCGGGTATTATCGCGTCCAAGGCTAGACAGGGGCCCAGGTCCGTGGACGCGTCGTGGTTGTATGTACCGATGTCAGGCGTAGTTTGGCAGAAGCAAGGGCTACAGCACTATGATGAAGTGAGCCATGACGCTGCCATTCCGACGAGTTTGAAGAAGCCCAGGATGCAGCCGCCCGAGATGATCGGTAGCGTCAAGTTATCGTCCAACGACCCAAGATCTGTATGAAAATCAATACAAGCCTCGACTAAGACGTGTATAACACCATACCTAGAGCCTCTGCCACTGCACTCACGATCCCCGCAACAACGGAGAGTACAACGAGTCCAACTCCGCCGCCAAGGCCTGTCCCGGCGGCGTTGCGGACGCCACCCTCCCATGCCCATGTGATATCACGGCCACCTGCGCGGAGCGGGGCGACGAAACCCCAGAAGCCGAACGCGACTGCTGCTCCGGTGACAGCGGCTGCGACGAAACCGGCGAGCGACTTGCGTGGTGCAAGGGGGAGACGCAAGAGGGGCACACGAGCAGGGAGTCTGCGCGTCGCCGATCCATAGAGGCGGCCAATAGTCGACGCGGCAGTATCGGCCCATGAGAGACTGCATAGGAGTCAGTCAGTGAGATCGGGCAGGTGTGACGTACACTCACATCAGTATTGCGACTGTGGCGACGTCTTGGGGATAAAGTGATAAGACGAAATTGACGCCTAAAATGTACCACACTACTCCATTTACCGAGTCCTGAACAACACGTCAGATCTGTGGCGTGGTGCCGAATGGGTCTGCTCACCCGCTCGCTTTCGCGCATGAGGAAGCCGAGGTATTTCTCATATGTACGCGCAAAGCGTTTTGAACTGAAGCGTAGGAGGTCGGCGGGGACGATGACGCAAAGCGCCATCCATAGCACGAATATAATCCTGCTGACTTCGCCCTCGGAAACATAGAGGTACAGGGTAAAGAAACCTAAAAGAGAGATAAGGCAAGGGACTGATTGCAAGCACAATTTGAACATACCGATCGAGCTATGCAGAACCTTCCTGGGTATCTCCAAGTCTGTCTTAGCCTTCTTAGTCACCTTCGCGTGCCCATTTGCAGACCCATTGGCACCGGTGCCGGCGGCCTCTGTAGTCTCTACCGCCTCTCGCCCCAAAGCATACAGCATTTTCTCCAGCTCCACCTGTTCATCCTGCCCACTCGATGACTCGTCCTCTTCTGGCACCGGTGAGTCTATCTCGATCATCTCCAGGTGGCCCAGTCCTTCCAGCCGCTTGATGACCTTGCGGGTGATATTGTGAACGCCCTTGGGGTGCTCCGCGGACAGCGGGGTAGGCTGGAACGTGATGATAGGCGACGGCGAGCGCTTGCTCGTCGGTGCCGGCGATGCTCGGGTGGCGGACGAGCGAGTACGGGAAGGAGAACGTGTGGTACGCCGGCGAGTGTCGTGTGCGGTCGTGGCAGTGTCACGTTCCACTGTTGTCATAGTCGTCGTGGCGGTCGTGAGTACGTCGTTGTTTTCAAGTGTGGTCAGTGCAATACTGGCGTGAGTGTCCTCCTTGGTCGTGAACGATGGCGGCGACAAGAGGGAAAGTAGAAATGCAAAATCGCCAACAAATTTCGGCCCTCTCAGGATAATTTGTTTGGTCGTATTTGGATTTGATCAACAGTATATATTCGGAGAACGAAATCTTCTCAGCCTTTGTCGTACTCGCCCTGTGCTCGCCTTCATCGATCCTATCGTTTTGCCCACTGTCTCCGTCAAGTCCGACCTCAGCGACTTCATCGGCACACTCTGCTCTCAAGCGCACGAACTTGCGCAACCTTTGCACAGCAGATTCACGATCCACTGCGACGCGGCCAAGCTGCTCGTCAATGTTCGATGAATGCATAGAGCCTTTCCAACATTATCTGCCTGCTATAACCCCAAATTAGGTAGACTTGTCGATTGCATTCTACCAGATACCTTTCTCCTTTCGATGCGTCAATAAAATCTTGTCTTAATACCGTGTATTAAAATTTCTGAATATAGCAGCACGGCCTCGAAGCTTTCAATCTGTGCAATATACGGTAGTGGACTCCCGCTGAGGAATTCCAACTTGAAATGATACTTGTTCAGAAAGACCTGAAACCGTCGAACCCTGGCATGTGCATACTTGTCTTTCCATCTTTCCTTGCTTCTCTCTCGGAACATATAAGCCGACCACTCTTCGCGCCTCCTTCCTGCCGCAATGATACTTGATCTAAGTTCCTCAGGAATAGCGAGCGCGCTCAGAAAGCCTAATAAACGACGACGCGTCTCCCCTGTCTCTCTTTTTCTCCCTTCTTCTTTTATCGCAGGGGTCCCACTCCACCTCTTGCAGCAATCAGAGCGAGCGCCCTGATCATCACAGTGCTGTCATGCGAATATGGCTCCGCCACTACGTCCTGTCTTTCTTTGAAGTTGCTCGCCCATCAGCCTGGGGACAGCGCACACCTGGCTCGCCTCCTCGCTTGAAATACGGGTAGGGCTGCCGCTCTTCTGCATTCGCTTGACCCTGAAGCTGAAGTACGGGACCGCGGCAGTCCAAGGCCCCTCGCTAACAACATGACTGACATATCCTGCGGCTGTATTGGCACACTTGCGGTACGCTTTGATCACTGAAGTTCGTGTGTGGCAGATCTAATAATACGAACATATCAATTATCCGATTCTCAGGCACTTTTGTCAGCGCAAAGCGCAGCATCGAAGCCTAACGCTGCCAGTGACGCTCGATCGGTGATGCGTTTAACAGGTAAATCAGCAGTCAGTGTGCATGAACCAGCGTTTTAAGGAAAATTATGCATCGTGTGCAGATAAGATGAAACAGACAACGTAACTAGGGGATCGATTTAATAGAAATACTTATCGCAGTCTCGTTTTGAAATCCTCGCGCATCATGTTACTCGTTCTCTCCGTTTAAGGGTCAAGCAAACGTCAAGGAGAGCAACTCCAGACAGCACTGAAGTTTCCTCTTATATTGTAGCGTAATTCCAGCATTGAATACCAAGTCCATCAAGCGGCAGGCTGCCCAAGCATTCGGAGCATTGGGTACCTGGGACTGTTCTTATCCACCTCGACTATAAATAATAAGAGACGTGGAACACCGAGCCATAGATAGCTAACAGCCAATCGCAGCTATCTAAAAGTATATAAGGCTCCCGGAATGCATCCGCAACCAGTCTATCTTTGCCTGGTGACATGAGAATATAATGCCATCCTCGTAGCGAATGAGGCTGCTTGAGACAGTGTAGGTGAAATCACACCGCCAAGACAACCGGCGGTGAAGTGAGGTTAGAGGAGAAGGGACGGCTGAAGGAGTTGGGAAGCGCACCAGATAAGCTAGAATCTGTGGGCGGATGAATTATTACTGCTTCGATTCTTACTACACTGTTCTGTCGCCCTCTCCCAGAGCCGTTAGGCAGTGGAAAACGTCCTGTCAGAGCCAAGGACACAGAGACAATTTTCGCTCTACTTTCCCGCTCCGCAGATCAAAACAGATTGAACGTGTTCATCCCGGTCGCCGCTGCCTTCAATCACGCACAGACAGCGTGAAAGCGGCTCAACAATTCAAGTTATCCACTAATTGATGGCGTGTATTTATAGTAATATCTTCCCGAAAAGGGCAAATCATTACGGCAGCTGTCAAGCGGTGTGCCCGCCCTGACGCCCAACAATAGCGCGCGATCTACAGCAGCGGATATAAAGTGGGCGGCCAAGCGAGCAGGGCCAATACGTCCCGCGTGCCAACATGATCGCATACACCTACCAAGAGAGCATCGCCGCGCTGTTCGTCGGCGCGCTTGGAACGGGGATGTACCTTTGTACATTCGCGTACTCCCTGCGTTGGCTGCTGTACAGCGACCAGGGGTGGAAACGACGCGAGAAGATCGACTGGAAGATACTTACGCCGACTCTCGCGATGTGTACGCTGACCTGTACGCACATCGCCCTCGCGGCGGTGCTCACGGTGGAGTGGACGACTAATGCGGTTAACCATGTGCCTACGTCAAACAAAGTGGCCTGGCCCGCAACTGTTATGGTGAGGCACACAGCTTGTTTCCGTGTATTTTATCTGACGTCGTTCGCTCCAGTGCGGTTGCGCCAACTCTACCGTCCTCATAGCTGATGGCTATCTGGTGGGTGGTGTGGTGTAAGATAAGTACAAGTGCATGGACTAATATCCTTCGCAGATCTACCGGTGCTGGCTTTTGTTTTCACGATCCTTGAAAACAATTATTTTCCCGTCGCTCTTCTGGATCGGCGGCGTGGTGTGCACCGTCATCCAGCTCTACTGGCAGGCCGTCAGAGGCACCGATAATACCACAGCCTGGACGCCCGTGAACATGTCCGTCGGCCCCGGGACCGTGCTCACGCCGTTTTGGGCATCGACGATCATCATCAACCTCTACACTACAGGTGCGTTTTTTGATATAAATTCCCAGAGAATCTTTGTATTAACGGTGTGTATTGCGACGCACAGGCAAAATTGTGTACTACATCTGGAGAGCGACGAAGGAGCAGCGCCAGGTGCACGCACCCGTTCACGACCTGCACTTCATCATCCGCGTGCTGCTCGACTCAGGCATGCTCTACCTCTTCATCACGATCCCGCACTTCGTCGTGTGGTGGATCCCCAACAGCTCCGGCGCGATTCTCGTCCTCGCGTATTTCGTGCGTCTGTCCGCCTGTCACTTACTCGCAAGCGCTGACACTTCCTGTCGCACAGAATCTGCCGGTCGTGGGCAGCGCGTTCAACCTCATCAATATAAGAACATCGCAACATCGCACGATTGGCGACATGAGTCGCGGCATGGCGGGTACGGTGTCGGAGATGCAGTTCACGTCGCGGCCACCCATAGACCTCGACCTCGAGAAATCCGTCGACTACCGCCATCACATCGGAATCGGCGGCTCCGACTCGGAAACAAGCAGCACCTTGGGGAGCAGCGCTACCACGGCATAGGAGCGGACATTCCATTAGAATGGTTATGTTTCATAAAACGTTAATTGTTATACTTACCTTTACGATATCGCACCCGATTTACCTATATCAAACCGTAGCTACAGCTCTCGTCATTTATTTATAAGGAGAATATCTTACTTCAGATAAGACATGGCTACTTTGTATATACACGCACAATTGAGCAAGATATCAAGAAAAGCAAAGCAATGGAATGAAAAAGAATGAAGAAGGGAGAGGATCTATGCTCAGTGCTGTGAGCCTGTGCGGGTGGGGTGAATCGGCAGGGTCTGTAGAACAAACCCATTTTTAGTATGTCTTCACATAGATGTGGCACTTGTGGTTTTGTACGTGACGGATAAATGTTGCGATTGCGCAGCAGCGCAACGCATGCTTTTGTGGTCTGCTTGCGAATGACCTTGCTCTTACTGCGAGTGCTTGCTGAGAGCGCGTTGGATCAGATCGGTCATGCACGCGGGGCGGTTGAATGGCGTAGATGGGCCATCAGCGCACGGTGGAGCATCGGGGCATGAGAAACGGAATTCGGGCGCGGAGGCGTCAATGATGAGCTTATGTAAGGACTAAAATACTTCGTGTCTTCGGAATCGACACGTTGGCTTCAACCCAACTTCAACCATCGATCCGTCTTAACTCTCTGAAATTCTCCTCCTGAGAAACATCTCCCAAAAAAAAGAATGGATGAGGACGTGTTTTCCAGTGAGTCGCAGTGCTACTTGTAGCTCATCTGCTTCATCAATGACTTGTCCCAGGCACTTCAGTTCTAGACGCCCTGCTCAAAACCAATCGACCACCTACCGACCAAGAAAAGGCAATAATCCTGGAATATATTGCCCCCGCTAATGCAAAATTGAATGTGGTAGATGGGAAGATATCCGACATGATGGCCCATATCGAAGAGCTGAAGTCGCAGGTTGAACAGGCCGAGATTAAGCTCCAGCGCCTGCAGGAAGAGCGAGTGGCGATCTTGGACACCTTTGCGAATCATGATCGAGTCTTCTCTCCCTTTCGAAATCTACCAGAGGATATTCTTCGCGAGATATGTGTTGCGTGTGTCCAAGGCGATCCTATACCAGCGCTGGCTTATAAAAGGACTTCATTGCCTTACAGACTTGGCCAAATCTGTAGCGGAATGCGACACGTCGCGCTGACAACCCCACTCATCTGGGCATCCGTGAGGATCCATATTGGGCCACAAGATTCGTACCCCGGAATATGGGAATACCTGGTTTATCCAATTCTTGCTCAGCGGGCGATCGAATGGTTCGGGCGAACGGGTGAACTGGCTCTCACGGTAATTATCGAAGATAGCAGCCCCAACCGCGCAAGGTCCGACAATTCCTATAACTCCTACGACTCCGACTCGAACGGCCGCCACCGCTATTCTGATCCCGCAAGCACCCTTGTCGATGCCATTCTTAGTTATTCAACCCGCTGGAAGGAATTTCAATTTACTGCTTGCCGTGAGGGTCTATCCCCATCCATGATGCGCATTGCAGCCTTAACAGCTCTTGATGTTCCCCTGCTGCAATCGGTCTCCTTTTGCTTCAATAATTCGGATTCAGACCTTGAGCTTCATGACAGTCAATTACTCAGAATACCAACACTCAGAAATGTGACATTGGAAAATGCTGTTCGAATGTTCACCGTCAACTGGGCCATCCTTACCTCCATTACACTTCGCGGCGATACCCAAAATCAGATAGGGAAAATTTTGCAGCAAACAAAGTGCCTTGCATTTTGCAATGTTGTTATGCTCCGCTCAGACGAATATTATCCTCATAAAATCAACCTTCCCTTTCTGAAAACTTTGATTATCTCTGAAGAAACTAGACGTGTACATCGACCAGACCCTCATAATATGCTTAAAGCAATCACCGCGCCAATTCTGGAGACATTTGACACTTGCAGTGAATTCTTAGATCTCTCGAGTCTGTCAGACTTCCTCGAACGATCGCCACGTATTTGGAAGCTGTCTCTGCTGTACTTCGACAAAGATAAATCATTGATGGATACAATCGGAATTCTTCGCCATTGCCATTCACTCACTGCATTCTCCTTCTATGATCACAAGCGGTACTGGGACACTTACAATGCTAATCAGTTCCTACGAGCATTTGTTGAAGAAGCCGATGATGGTGCCATTTGTCCGCGCCTGCAGGATTTCGAAATCTCGGGAAGATTTGATTTCTCTATTGAAACACTGCGCATCTTTCTCGAAAGAAAACAGGGAGATATTGACAAGTTAAACATCTCGCAATGGAGAAGAGTTGCCATTGACATCAGTGGTATCAAATCCAAACAGAAAGCGCATGAAATAAGAGACCTTGTTTCGCAGAAGAAAGCAGAGGGATTAAATGTTCATGTAAACTCTTAGTCTCATGCCCCAGGGGCAGATGTTTTTATATGCTTCTATTTGACCATTACATATGTTTTGTCGATGGATATAGGATATTCTGCTGCTCGCCAAAATCACAAAGCTTTCCGGAAAAATATTGCGAGCAATATATTAAGTTATTCAACTTTCAAAATTCAAACAATACAGCGATGATCTTGGATCATCCATGTAGCCCAGTATCCGCATCTCCCACCCTACAGGTGCATGGCATCAGAACCGGACTTGCTATTCGAGAAAAATAGTAACGACGCACATTGCATTCTGAGCACGACGCGCCCGGTCCAAGCTTGACATATCCGTACGCGGTGCTCATCGTAGAGCACACTATTTTCCAGGTATCCCACTCTTGGATGTTCTCCAGGCGAGCGTCATACCGCTGCAGGGAAGATGAGTATCAGCACTGACGTAGCCGGTATTTAATAAAGTGTATTTACGCGATGCGCACCGACACAACCCTAAAGTATCGAATGCGATTGATTAGCGAAATAAACAAAAGAAGTGCGTAAGGTTAGCGAAAACATACCTTGTCCTGAACCTCTACAAAGAACGGAGTGCAGCTGGGCTCGCCGAAATCGATTTCCCAGTGCCCCTTCATCTTTCCACAATATCCCTACGAAGGATCATCAATTTTTTCCCGGCCATTATTATTTAGCACCACACTCACCTCATCTTCACAGCGCGAGGGCAAGACATCCCGACCGTGGATCATCACAGACTTATTCCGACACTCCTCAAGCGGGTCAAATCCTAGCGGAACGTGCGAGAGCGTTGCCGTGTAATCCGCCGTCTTGTACCGCACGCACGCCTGGCGCTCTAAGCCCTGCCATTCTATTTCGCCCCTCTGATGTTCGTGCTCTTCGCTCGCCTTCCTCTTCTTGCGCTCACGCTCCTCCTCGTCAAGCCGATCCTGCTCCTGCCGCCGCCGCCGAGCCTCGTCCCATATGTCCTGTTCAGCCTTCATCGCGCGGCGGCGCTCTCTATCGTCGATACGGTCCTGTTCCTGCCGAGCGCTACGATCGGCATACCAGGCGTTCTGCTCATCCTTCATGTCTGCGACCCAGGCCTCGTGTTCCTCCACCTCGCTCGCCCATTTCTTGCGCGTGCGCTTCCGGTAGGCAGAGTCCAAGGGAGTCTGGATGATATATCCGAGAGCGATTGCACAGACGAATATGATCATCGCGATCTTCCACGATTTGGGCGGCCAACGTTTGACATTCCGTCGTTTGACATTCCGTGGAGGGCCGCTGGGTGTTTTGGCAACGGAGCCATAGCGTGGCCCAGGGACTGAGGCATTGAGGAAGGACTGCTCTTCGACAGTTACGGATTGTGGGGAAATTCTGGACGGCGGTGGAGCAGAGCGTGCAGTGCTGGTCATTGTTTAATAGTGTCATTACATAGGTCTACTGTTGCATAGGTTTTGATCAAGTTTTGATAGATGCGCACCTAGGTGAGGGCCCATCCGAACCGTCTCCGAACCTCGCCGCTGTTCTCGGCATTACTGCTGGAGGGCCACTTTACCTAGCTGATGGGGGTCGAGAATCAAACAGGACGTATCCGCGTTTCCTTTAGTACGTATATATACAACACGCCGCCAACAACGCTTGATATAATAAGGGGTGTACATGGGTCCCTAAAAATAGGAGCAACGCGACTGTGACTTTGCTGTGACTTGGTCCTGATCTTGAAATGGAGGTGGCAAGTCCACAGTGGCCGAATTGCGGTTTATTTTCGAGCTTTGAATGCAGGTCAAATGAAACAGATTAACCTAAGTCGTTCAGGTGTTTCTCAGCGTTTCCAACCTGAAGTAGCTCGAAGCAAGAGTTAAAGTTTGCCCGCCTCGAGGCGTGTGAATTTGAGTATTATGGCGGAGTGCAAAGCGATCACGAGGCGCTGTCGTCTGCCCGTTCAAGTTATTGACATACCTCTGCATCCCGTTCACCAAGGCTTCCAGATTCGTTCCTTTCTCTAGACCGCCAGAAAATGGCCAGCCTTATCGCCATCCTTGACCTGAAAGGAAAGCCGCTGATCCAACGTTCTTATCGCGACGATGTGCCAGCATCATACGTCGAGCGCTTTCTACCACTCATCCTCGACATCGAGGAGGAAGGCCAGCAAGTTACACCGTGTTTCTCGAGCCAGGGAATCAACTACATGCATATACGGCACTCGAATCTATACCGTACGTGTTCCCTCCCTGCTGCGCGCAGCAGCACACTGACACCGCGCAGTCCTCGCGCTTTCAAAGCGCAACACGAACGCCTCCGAAATCATCATCTTCCTGCACCGTCTGACGCAGGTGCTCGTCGAGTACTTCAAGGAGCTTGAGGAAGAGAGTATCCGCGACAACTTTGTCATCATCTACGAGCTCATGGACGAGATGATGGACTTCGGCTTCCCGCAGACGACGGAGAGCAAGATCCTGCAGGAGTACATCACACAGGAGTCGCACAAGCTCGAGATCCAGGTCCGCCCACCGATGGCCGTCACCAACGCCGTCTCATGGCGCACGGAGGGCATCCGCTATCGCAAGAACGAGGTCTTCCTCGATGTCATCGAGAGCGTCAACATGCTGGTCAATGCGAACGGGAACGTGGTGCGGTCGGAGATCCTGGGCGCCGTGAAGATGAAGTGCTACCTCTCCGGAATGCCCGAGCTACGATTGGGGCTAAACGACAAAGTCATGTTCGAGAGTACCGGCCGCAGTGCGTTGCGTCTTCCTCGCTTTACAATTCATTCTCATGCTCCCTCCAGCCGCGAGGGGGAAGGCTATCGAGATGGAGGACGTCAAGTTCCACCAGTGCGTGCGCCTCTCGCGCTTTGAGAACGACCGCACCATCTCCTTCATCCCGCCGGACGGCGAGTTCGAGCTCATGTCCTACCGTCTCTCTACGCCCGTCAAGCCGCTTATCTGGGTCGAGGCCGCCGTCGAGAGCCACAAGGGCAGCCGCGTAGAGTACATGGTCAAGGTCAAGGCGCAGTTCAAGCGCCGCAGCACCGCGAACAACGTCGAGATCTACGTGCCGGTGCCAGACGACGCTGACAGCCCGAAGTTCCGCGCGTCAACGGGCAGCGTGCAGTACGCGCCCGATAAGTCTGCGTTCGTGTGGAAGATCAAACAACTGGGTGGTAGCCGGGAGTTCCTCATGCGCGCACACTTCGGTCTCCCCAGTGTGAAAAGTGGTATGTTTGTCTCCCTCCGGCCAATATTCGCCCAATCTATATCTTTATCTGTCTCGTCGTAATCGTTGACCCATGCTCACCATATTTTCAGAACAAGATTTCGAAAAGCGGGCACCCATCACTGTCAAATTCGAAATCCCTTACTTCACGGTATCGGGCATCCAAGTCCGCTACCTCAAAATCGTCGAAAAGAGCGGGTATCAGGCCCTGCCGTGGGTGCGGTACATCACCCAAAACGGGGACGATTACAGGTCAGACTCAGCATTTCCCGCCGGCAGAAATGTGCTCACCTCTATCTCGTTTACAGTCTACGGACAGCGCTGGAGAAGGGGAGCGCCCCGATCATGCCCATGTAGAGGGTCGTGCTTCCATTTCCCCATTCGATATCCTTTGTATTCTTTGTTTTTTGGATTGTAGATTTAATGAAGACGGACGTGTGCAAACCATGTGTACAGCATTCGGAATAAAATACAAAGGACAAAGCAACTACAAGTGGGGTATAGATGATATCCAATTGATAGCGACAAGAGCAGTGTTCGGTAGATCGCGAAGAGAAAGGAAGGCAAGAAGTATAAGAGCAACGCGGGCAATAATATACAGAGGAAGCAGAAAGCCGCTCAACACCGCAAATGGGTAGTAGATGAAGCGATTGAACAAACCACCGGTTTTCGGGTCAAAATTGTCTGCTATCAAAGTGAGTGGAGGCTGCACCGTGATGAAAGCCCCGGATATCCGCCAGAGCCACTTTTCTCCGTTCGAGGGATAGGAGAGAAAGAAGGACGGAATAAGGTGGACACTGCCAAACAGCATTGCGACGACAGATAGGTAATTTTTGCTACTGTTGTATGTATAATTTTCCAGAGGCTCTGCATAGAATAATGGAACACGAAGATCTCCCCTGCGTACGTATTCATAATCAGCCTCAGATAGTTTGACCAATGGACGAAAGGCCGCGGAAACGAATCGGAAGGGTATCACCCACAGCAGCTCGATGCCACTGGATGATATAATTTCCCGATCTTGCCTTAATTTTCGGGTGAGGAAGCTATCTTTTTGCGTTCTTGAACCTCTCGCCAGGAGGTCGTCTTTCACCAGGTACTCCATTTCCTCTGAGGTTTGAATGCTTTCCCCCGCATCTGTGGTAACTTGAGATAATTCCACGGCCGAATCTTCTTCGACATCGTTGGTTCCATTCAAATACCTGTCGTCGCCATACTCCGACGATGGGGTCTTCATCTCCAGATACACCGGTACTCCCACATTTTGCGGCTTGTTCCACCACAACAGATAAGTGATCCCATTCAACAATGCAAACGCCAGCGTTATGATCTCTAGCTCCGTGACTGAGATTCTGGTCGCCCATCGCGCAATACATTGGGCGACGAACCATGTCGTCTGAAGAACAACAAATGTCTTCGAAATAATGTCGCCCTTGCTGCGATCTTCGATTTCAGCCGCAGTGGTTCTCGGTGCCTCTATATTCCCAGCTATAATCAGCTCCTTCAGTCCGATACCTGGGAGCGAACCGTGTTCATGGCTTTTTGCGTACCCTGCCATGCGCGTATCGCCATCAATCCATGACTTGGAAAACGATAGAGTTTGTATTGGCACTCCGTTTTTACATAGAACGAATCCGCCCATTTGGACAAAGAATCCGTGCGTGGCAGTCCATGGCTGGATGTACCCCCCTTCGGCAGGGAAATCAGGTGCAGCGAATAACCACTCCTTGATTCCAGACCAGAACCTCTGAAAAAATGACGACCGGACGGCGCGGCGATGTTCAGTCTCAGTCTCTGCATTCAATGAAATCAATATCTTTCCTCCAGACCATAGTCTATATCTGACGTACGTTTCGCGATGTCCTTGTTATACTCCTTCTCGATCCTCTTCGCGCCGACGTACTGTCTAAAAGCCCAATAGGTGATAAACTCAGGCGCCAAAAGCGCATATGTCGTCGTGACGATGCGGCGCTTCAGCACATCCCACCTCGAGTCCGCCGGCGATGGGATATTGGGGTGCACCGCGGTCCAAGTGCAGGCAAATATAGTTGCCAAGCAGCTGAGAACGATGTCGAAGGTGGTGCGGGTCCCGAATGTTATACCGGCACGAGGCAGGATGTGTATATCCGCGAAAGAATGGGGTCCAAGGCTTCCCTGGTCATCGGTGCCGGTGAGGGGAGCTCCTAGTAGAAGAGTACTACATCTCAAGAGAAGGAATAGTATCAGCATGATGGATGTGTATTCGTGGGAGCTCCAAAAGCCGCGATCAGCAAATGTCGTTTAAACATGACTGGCTCACGCACAGCCTCGCGCCTCGCTGTCGTCGGAAGATAACTGAATCATCTAAGCATATTCACGAGAAACCGGCGCCTATAAATAGAATTTAGCGCCGGTGTTGCAGAAACTTCAAATCACTCTTCTTGTAACCATAGCAAACAGTGCAAGCAATCGTAAGGGAGAGAACTCTATATAGTACGGCAAATAATTTGAAATTTGCCTCTATTCTAACAGCATAATTCTCCAAAAATTTCCAAGTAATACACTGGTGACCACCTCCCAAGGAAGCGTAATCTCTTGAAGCGATTGATGCTAATCGACTTTGAAAAAAAAAACGATAATTCTTACTACAGAAAAGCTTATACATATGTCGTCTGACAAGCGGTTTTTTCAAGGTGAGATCGCAGTGTAAATCGGAGTGCAACAAATTTCCGTGGAGCGTGTGCGGCAGAGGTAAAACAGAGAGAAGAGAACTATAATCAGCATGACTGAAATACAAAATAGGATCTGCTTTCGTAGCACAGACAGAAACTATCATCCGAGTGCCCCTTTCATTTTATGAGCTTCGAAAGACAAATGTGTAGTATATACATAATAGTAACATCGCCTATGGAGTTTGTAACAAAGTCGACCGGTCGTCAATTTTTAGATGCCCTGTAGATGACATAAAGACTTCGTACGCCTGCAAAGTTCCTTTCCATTTGCAGGTTGTCAGTGACGTTTGCTAAAGCCGCATAATCTGAAAGTAAGCTCCGCAAGGTTTGCTTAATGTATGCGTGTCAATTTCGGGCGTCTATTTGTTTTTAATATCTTCGAAGCACATGCATAGTATGCTGAGGTGCCAATCAAAGTCTCCAAGACACACCATTTTCAGTAACCTCTCCGAAGTCGATTTTTTGCCATAGTTTCACTGGGCGTTGGAACGTCGACGGGTAGATCCAGTTCGGCGCGTCACTGGATGAAACATCGACCTGCCGTTCCGGATTTTTTCTATGGCGACTACATGTCCTTAAAAAAATACTAAGGTCATCCGCTACGAGTCGGAGTCACTCCGCGAACTGTCGAGGTTTGCAGTCCTACATCAGTGCTGGCAAGATGGTGATTCGGAATATTTGCATCCATACGGGCTGTGCGGTTACAGTCGATGCGATGCGTGCCAGGCAGGGTCCTCGTGTATGCGCCTCAAGAGCAACGGAGCGTGTTTAATTGTCCCTGCGTCGCTGTCGCATGCAGAGGGCCTTCTTATTGAGACCATACGCTCTAGCTCCAACGGACACTGGCGTTGAAAGCTCTAAACCGGGAGGTGTATGTAGCGCTATGTAGAGCCACGATAATAAGTTCATCTACTCCCTTTCCTTTGTGTAAAAATGTTTCCCAATTTAGACACTCACTGTCATACATCGTAGGTGTCCAGCCTGAGAGAAGGCATACATATTGTGTACCGAGATTGGAACAAAAGTCCGGACCGCATCAGAGGACTCGGCTGCTCGCAATTGACATTTAGCTCACTTTCTCGTAATTTGTTTTTCATTACTCCGGGTCGCTGCCGTGATTTTCAGCCAGAGATTCGTGCCACTCATGCGAGAGAGTGCTGGAAATTGGCAGAACGATTTTTTCATCGTTTTCCATGGACTTGAATCGCGAAACCCGAGGAAACCCGGAGCAAAAGTCTCGCTATGTTCACAATGAGCATGAAGCGAACATGCTGTCATCGCCTTGGTAATGCGGATATGAATATCTTGATGCGGAGCGCAAGTTTAGCTTGCGTGATTCGCGCACTTCCGTTTATGGAGCTCTATGTTCATTTCGCCACAATCAGGAACGACGCGACGACCGAATTCTTCACTTTTACCCACATTCGACATTGTCTTTTTACCTTTTCATCTCTTCTTTGGGCTTATATACCTTCTCATTCCATCTCGTTGCCTGCTGATTAAACCCATTTCTGTCTGGTCTTTATCATGCCAAGCAGTCTACCAGCACCACCTCCAAAGATACCCAGTAGTATGAGGGATCTGAACGCCACGATGACGCCTCCTAGAAGACAACCACTGGCCAACGACTTTGCGCGGGCCGCTTCTGTTTTACTTTCACCTGCTAAACTTGCAAAGGCTAGTCCTACGCGCGGCTTGACGCTGGAAATCGGGGACAACTTGGGGCAATATGACCGCTCAAAATCAATACAGAGCGCGCCAGTAAGGCCTGTTCGTAGGTTGCCAGCTCCCCCTTTACCTACTGCGCCTGCCACCGCCATAGAGGAGGTGGCCTACACGACATTTCCCTGTTTCACTCCGAGCTCATCAATTCCTTCTCGTCCTCTTCCCAAGCCGCCTGTCTCCACGCTTGGAAATGGAGAAACGACTCCCAAGCCGGAACCACCAAAACCCATCGAACGCCAACGACCTGTCAGGCCTCTCCCAGTTCCCATACCAAAGACGGAAATTTTATCTGCCACACATTCTCCGCCAGAACCTACCTCCATCACATTCCCAACCTCGGCGCCCGTCGGCCAGTCAATTCCAGAACCCGTTCCAAGTCCCTCTGTAATCGCTTCCTTTCCTCGCCTTGATACTCCTCCCAGAAAACGGCGACATTACTCTGCAAGCGCGAAAGCCCTGAAGGTGATTGCGCCTCGCAAACTGCACACAAGCCGCAGCCAGCCGGATCTAAACATAGACGTGGTGCAGCTCCACAGACAACTCGTGCTAAACCGTTCTCCCATAAGGGTGAGCCTTGACTGTGACAGCATGAGCGACGAGGAGTACAGCGAGGAGACGACCATCTCCGATATGCTCTTTCAAGACGCGCCAGAACCTCGCAAAAAAGGGATGCGTGAGGTGCACGACCCAGCAGACGAGAACGGCAATCACGCGGATTACGCATGGTTCCTTTCGAACCGGATTCTTTATCACCACAAAGCGTCCGATGGGCGTATAGGGAGCAAATGGACGCGAGAGAAGAACGGAAAGCGCTATACGGAGGAAGACTTCAGCAACATCATCAACGCGTTGCGCAGTCTCTGACCAGACGGTTACACGGTCGACATACATACATAGAACCTTCAAACTTCAAGCTCACGAATCATTCATTGCCGCTCTATATTTTACCTTTTGCATTTATCTTCTACATTTGTATATCAACATTCCCCAGCACGATATTTGTTGAATGAACGTACCACTGTTCTTTTACTATCGTTGTACGTATGTGCGCAACTACATTATTTCCTTTGCAATTGCAAGATCATTGACCGGTTATCCAGTCGTAAGCTTGGCAAGAATCGCAATTCGCGTGTCCCTCCGCGTGGATGTAGCGACAAAAACGTGTACAAACCGGTGTGGGCTCTAGTGAGTTCCCAGCTCGAATTAGATCTGCGTCGTTGTCGGCACTGCCTTCGTTCACAACGTGGGCGGAGCATCCTCCGGTAAATGGGCTTCGAATATAAACTTCTTGATATAGAACAAGAACAGCTTAGTGGGGTATTCTCTATACTTATACAATGAAGTATGAGTTTCACTGCATATCATTGATTCGCTAATTATACAAATAGTTTAGAAGCACTGCAACGGTAGGCCTATGTCAAAATCGACAATCGAAATATGAAAAATGAACGTACGCGAAAGTCCACAAGCTTTGCGGATTGTTGTACGTATCATTGGTGTACGGGAATCGCACTGGGGTCAATGGTAAGGTTTTCGTCTATCGAGATCAGCGTAAGACGCCACGCACACAAGGGGAGCTCAGACACGTAAGCTGAAAAATCGACGTCCGTTCAGCAAATCGGTACTTGCGCTGTAAATATCGCTACATACCTATTGGTCTGGTCTCATCAAGGAAACTCCAAGCTTCATAAAGAAAAGGTGTAAGGGATCATCGGTATGTCAAAAGTGTTAACGCGTACCAGTCCTCCAGTTGTGTCTGAAGATTATGAGTCAGACAAGCTTCGGAATGACATATTCAAGAGAATCATACCTGAAATTTGAGTTGACGAGCCTAACAAGTTCCGATGTCAGACATAGTATTGGACGTGTATTCTATAGGCTTCCACTTACAAATCGGGGGGTGCCAATGGGTCCTTCAGCACAACACCGACGTGAGAAGGATTTCGTTGGATCAATATAAGTACCCACATTGTCCAGTCCGACCGACTTAATTTCGGTGTCCAGATCTGACCACTCAAGAACTTGGTTTCCGGCCATGCCCTTGTACTCCATGACCTCACCCGGCTTCCCGCCAAAGATCGCGATCTTTGTTTGGTGGCGCTCGAACATCAATGTGCTGAACATTGCACAAGTCGACGCGCAGTCTCCGTTGCTAACTGGATTTACGGATGTCGTTCATTTTTCGCTACTGCTTGAATGTCGCAGTTCTGCTCACCTATGGCGACCTTCCTAGTAGAGATATATTAACGTCAACCCCATGATATACCCTCAGATAGAAAGCCGTACGTACTTGAGATCAAATGGCGGAGTCACAGGAATGGCCTGAGAAAACTCCTCCGTGCAAGTATCCTAGATTATATGCATAAGCTCTGATATCCTTTATACCAGCGGTATCTTACATGGAAGCGTTGCGACGTAGGGTCAGACTTCCCGTTGACGAAGAACGGCACAGTGGGCTTGTCGTAGTTATTTGTCACTGGCATAACAGTGTCGTTTAAGAACGCCCCTAAAACAACGATGACAGTTAGTGACCTTAACCGTGAAGAACAAGTGAGCTCACAGTTATCGGGGCTGTAGAACGTGCCAACATCGTTCGCGCCCATGGCAACGTGGGCGGCGACGATCTTCTGGGCTAGCGCATTGCCGCGCTGTGTAGACTGGAATCCTCTTTTTAAAACTTTATGAGGGCGGCTTTCGAAGTAAAATCACTACAAGAAAACGCACGGGTATCCGATCTGGGAGCCCGCGAGGAACTGATGCAGAAATTGACCCAAGCACACAAATCCACCTGACGTCAAGAACATTGTTAGAAACCCCAGCACGGAGAAGGTAATGTATTAACCTCCGTTGTTTGTGAGATCTATAAGAAGCTGGGTGACACCCGCCGCCTTGAACGCGGCCGTAGTAGCGACGACATCGGACTGGAACTGGTCAAAGTCATCCGGCTCGAACGAGCCAACGAACATCTAAAGTGTGTAAAAATCAGTACAGTCAACTACAAAACCGAACGTGTAGAGTACCACTGTCAACTTACAACACCTGTCTTTTTATCGGGGAGAATGAACGACTTGATAACGTCCTCGCTTCCGTTCACGGGGGGAGCGGTAGGAAGGAACGGTCCAGGCAATCCGATGGCCTGCGACGTCAGTCCGTCGATGATGCTCGCCTTTGCGCGGCGCGGCGCAGTCCGCGCGTTCTTCAGGACACCTCCCTGCTGACGCACGTCTACGCCGTTCGTCTCAGAGTTCGCAGCACAATTAGCGGCCCAGCTATATATGTACATCAGAATGGTACTTCCGCCTTTGAAGAAAAAAAGCAGCCTACAAGGACGCGCTGTCCGTGAACGCTCCCCCGCTATACATCGCAAGGTACGGGATCTCGACGGTCTCAACTGTGTTCGAGCCGACCGCAACGAGCTTGAAGGTGAGCGACGTGTGCGTGACGTCTTCGGGACCAGCAAGGTCACCGAGGCGCTGAGAGAACGCGGTGCCCGAAATGCGGTAGCTCGTGAACACGGAGTTCACGCGCACGCCGTGGTCGAGATAGTTGCCCGAAACAGTACGCGCGATGAGGTCGACATAGTCGTATGCGTCCATGCCCTCGATTTCGAGCACCTTCGCGCCTGCGAGGCGCTGCCAGTTGAAGCCAACGGAGGTGAAGAAGCTCGTGTACCCCGTCCCGAGCTGGTTGATGAACTCGACCGAGTCCGGTGCGATGTGGACGTTGAAGACGCCATTCACCTCGAGGCTGATGACGGGGGCGGGGAGGAGGTTCTGGAATACGTTGTAGCACGTCGGGAAGTACCCTATGTCCCCGCATGACTTTTATTTTGACAAGTGATATATAATTAGACGTACTCGTGTGGCCGTCGTTCAGCTGCGTTGTGAAATCATACAGGGCCTTATTGAAGTCATAATCTGTCTGGGGTTGTCAATCAATACGAATTATCCAGCAACATGTGAGTGAAATAATGCGGACCGCAAATTTGGTATTCCTAATAGTCGCAAGCGTAGCGCGAATATTGTTTGTCGACTCCTGGAAAGGCGGGGGCGAGTTCAAGTAATAGTCCTCGAACGTATAGAAATCGAACACGCGGTCCATGTTGTCCAAAACGTTCTCGAATAGCGTCTGATTGAAGGGGAAGGCCTTGTAACATGCCAGGGCTTCGGCGGGTGGAACAAAAGTCAGGCCGGCGATTTTCGCGCACGGGTCGGCAGACGCAGCTGGCGCGGCAGCAGCGAACCATGGATAGGCGGCGAAAATCCACAGATTATTCCGTAGCGAACGCATTCTTCAAACACCAAGGAAACAGAGCTTCCGCGCAGGATGAGGACGAATACTTTGCCAAGCAACATCTTGCCTTATATCGCCAGCGCGCCAATAATAGCCAGGGGAACTTCGACGATCATGCTGGCTCGCGCGCGAGAATAGCACGCGCCATGCGTGTGCGACGCTGATAGCGGGCCTGGAGGGGCTCCCCCACAGCGCGCGCGGGGCGTACCCACGCATGCCCGATAACGACGTGGCCACCGCGCGTCGCATCCCGCGCCGCTGGAGATTTTCTCCAAAAGGCAGATGACGAGAGCGAGCCGCGTGGACGGCGTGCGCCGCACAGCCTGCGCGGCTGGGTTCGTTGCAAGCGCAGGCATTTCGTCGCATGAGCGCGCTTCCTTATCTGGGATTTGATAGGATGGGTGTTCTTGCTAGCACATGCATCGCGAGCGGCGAAGAGAGGCGAATGGGCCGGTTGGTCCGCTCCGTTCCGAGGCTGGAGAGATGGTAGACCTTCGAATCTTGAGGCCTTGAGGTATTGGGGGAAGGTGGCTTGCGGCTACCAGCAGATACTGCCCTTCGTTGGATGGCTTATGTAGACGCGCTGGTTGGCTGTCGCAATAAAGAGTGGACCCGCTTGAGGGCGGCAGACCTGAGAGTATATGTCGCGAGCTGGGAGAAACATTAGAAGGTCGGAGCCGTCAGAAACACTTGTTCAGCTGACCCACGAGTGTTCCCATCGCTAGTGCGGACCTGTGCAGACAGCTACGCACCGCGGCCATCGTCCCAATGCGCCCGAGATTCTGCTCCTTATAATTAGGAAGAAGTTTTGATGCGTTAATAAAACGCGGTATTTTTCGAGCTATTCGTGGAAGTAAGCAAGGAGAGCACGCGACAGTAGCTCGCCGGAATGCTATCTTTCTGTGCAAAGCATAGATGTAAAGGCAAAATGCGAATGCATGCTGAATTTCGAGCTCTCCAAAGGTCATGAAGTTTGCATGAAGTTGTTCATATCAGGCTGCGAAGTTGTATGCAAGATCCTGAAGCCTTGTGGGCTATGATCGATGTCGATGATCGATGATCCTGCATAGAAGCCTTGTGTCAGCCCATCGCAGCGATGGAAGATTTCGTCAAGTGATGCAGTGGGGTTGATGAATCAATGAGCTTGTGCTTTCGGCAAGGACTCGATTGAAGAAAGGGAAGAAGGCTGGCACCGGCTCGCGGCAAGCACCGGTCGGGGCTCTAATCTGAGTTTGTTTATTTGGGCAACCGTTTTATTTCCCTTGCAGCACGAGTTCCATAACTTCCATGTATACCAACGGATTGGTAAGTATAATTAAGAAGACTGTACTTATTTACATAAAAGAGTACAAGATTAAAAGTTTGGCTGTAAGTACATGTATACAAGCCCTTGACCTGAGTGCGTAATGGAGGCTTTACTCGGGATTCGGGCAGTGGTTTAAAATTCGCTTGGACCAAGTTCGCACGTGACTATAAGTTTTTATAAATCACTCTCTGCCTCAGCGGACGAAAGTCCGTACATGGGTCAATTCCGCTCGTGTCATCTTCAATGATGGATATCGATTGATGGACAGCCCAGGAATAGCGCTGGACGAGCGTTTTAGATAACGGCGTCGGAATCAAGGCGATAGATTACTGTTTCACTGCGATTTTTCGACGTCTCTAGTACACATTCTTCAAGCGATTTGTTTTGCGAGTGTAGGAGGCGGCCAGAGGCGGGCCCGGGAGTCGTCCGTCCTAACCCGCACTGACGGAAGGGCAGGTTCATCATAAGTACATCATGATCGGCATTGCGGCAATGATGTCTATTTATAAATACTTCCGGCCAACATTAAATAGCGCCCCACAGCTCGAGTTTCGATTTCCTGTTTTGACTGAGTAGAAACAAATTCTACAGTAATTGAGGCGCTCTTTGAGCGAGATATTTACGACAAAAAACATTGTTGAAATAAGTGGTTTACATGTTCGTTTAGTCTATCAAAATATTAGGCATAGCTATTAGTTTCGCTGACAACAACAAGGACGAGTATTAATTGTTCTAATGGCCGCTCAGAATTCTGAAATATCCTTCTCGGGTCAATCTCGGGTCTTCTCATTCAGAGGCTCGGGCTATCAATGTTCACGCAAAATTGGACCGTCTGAATTCCAACTCGCATTAGCCGTGACTTTACGCGATGTGTCAGCATGCATACTAACGCCGGCCACCACAGCCTCCGCAGGAAAAGGAAGTCTGGGCTCCTTCTCTCCCTCCCCTCACCTCATTCCTCCATGTACATTGCACGACCTCATGAACTCCACGAAACTGATACGAAGTCCATGAACACTCTGTGCAAGCGGCACATACAAGCCCGAGTAGGCGCTCTCGCTATGGGTTTGAAGCGCCCTGCCATCCTCCTCGCCTTCTCGGCTCTGCGCTTGCCTCAAGTCTGTGCAACGCCCATCGAAATAGTGTCGCTCAAGAAGCGTGATGGGGGCGGCTCGTCATCGAGTGTAAATCCAAAGATATACGTACGTCATGTTCAACGTCGTTCTAGCAGCTAGCTCATATTAGCCAATTCGTTATGACCAACCAGGTTCCGATAGCCGTCTTCCTCATCATATCATTGGTGTTGGTGGTATTGTCCAAAAAAACCAATTTGCGTCGAGCATTTTCAGGATTTGCACTGACGGGTGCTGCGCCAACGGCTGGTTTGGGAAGACCGACACCAACAGGGGTTCCAAGGGTGGTCACAGCTGAGCAACTTGCCGGTACTATCAATGGAGAAGGAGCGGGCACAACAGCCCCCCAGACAACCCGGCGACCGCGTAGGCCTCGTCGGACACCGTCACAGATGTCGGTAACCTCATTGCCAGCCTACAATAAGGAGCCTGGCGAGGAGGAGCTCGTTATCTTCCGGTAAGGCATTCTCCCCCACCATCATGATCATCATACCTGGTCTTAATAAGTCTTCATGACATTCAGTGGCGAAGATATGGAGGACGCAACAATGCCGACGGCCGTCGTAAGGCAGTCTGCGGACGAGTCCTCCGTCTCTCTTGATCACTCGCAGGATCACTCGCAGGTCTCGCGATACTCTCCTATGCCAACGTCTCCTCACGACATGCCCCTTCTCAACCCGGACGATACATTCGAAGGCGACCTATCAATGCAGAGTCTCCAGCTTCCCCCCACTGAGGCGCGGAGCCCCGATAACAACGGCCTCCACGAGACCAGTTCCCTGATGCGCACGGATACCAATGAGAGCACTGACGACCCTCGAGGCGAAGCCCCGCCGTACTTCGAAGTCATCGACCGCGGCGTCTCGCAGGACACCGAACGCACGCACGCCTCGCCCAGCACCTCTCCCGAGCCCGCACCAAGCAGAACAGCAAACAGACGCTCAGGGTTCCGCTCGCTCTTCAACCGGATGTCGACTATCGGCGCGCAGTCAAATGGGAATACCCGAAACGAAACGCACGCCCGAAACGACTCGAGCAACTCGGCGCTGTCGTCCGCCCCCGGGCGCGAGTCCACGAGCCGTGCCTCGCACCGGCACAACCCCTCGGCCTCGGGCTCCGTGCTCAGCGCCTCGATGTTCCGCACGCTCTCGCGCCAGCGCTCGACGCACACGCTCGCGTCCGCGCGCATCACCTCGCCGTCCATGATCTCGCTCAACTCGATCTCGTCCCCGCTCACGCACACCGTCACACGCACGGAATTCACCTACCCCAAGACCGGGCCCACCGCCGAGCAGCTCAAGGTCATCTCGTCGAGAGATGCGTTCTCCCGCTTTGGTGTGCCGTATGGCGCTGATGCCATTGCGTTTGCGTCATCGTCGCGCTTGGACCTGCTGCAGCCGCCACCGGACTTCGACACCGCTGCATCGACGTCGCAGTTGCACCTGGTGACGCCGGCGTCCACATCAAGCGCCGCGCCACCCGCAGGAGATGCCGGCGAGCCGTCCTCCTCGCCCTCGTCAAATCCCCAGACCAGCCCGACCCTGCCCCCATCAGCACCAGCCGGATCGGTCTCGACCGACATCGAAACCGCACCAGCAGCATCCTCCGTCGAAGCGTCCTCTATCTCCAAGAAGCACGAATCGATATCCGCCCGCAGCGTGCACGCAGCCACCGCCAGCTCGCAGGCCGCATCAGCTTCCGACAGGCGCAGCGTCTCTGAATTCGGGAACCTCGCGCCGGGGGCAGAGGGCCACGATTTGGCGGCGAGCGTGCGCTCGACGCAGACGTACGCAACGGCGGCTGAGACCCTCGCTGCCTCTGTGCGGTCGCGGCAGGCCTCAGAGGCCGGGGACGAGGACGGCGTGCCCGAAAGCGGACGGGCGACACCGGTCACCGCTCCGCAGAGCACCGAGACGCCTGCTGCGCGGCCTCATGAGTCCGTGGGCGGCGCGAGCTGATGTATACCACCATGATGAGGCGTATCTTTCTTCATTTTCACTCCCGCGGATTCATGTACTAACCCACAGGGCGGCATGCACCACTACCCGTGCTATTTACCCCCCTACTTCTCGCGCTCCTATCTTCGCTGTGTTAGTTGACGGCCCCCTCGCGCTCGCTGAGCAATGACAGAATTCAAGAATACCTGGGCCAGTACAGGACATTTAAAGTACCCATCTACATATCTCTTCCGCTTACTTACCTGTGTATACCAGTCCGTACTGCCAGCTACGCCTCTACGTACAGATCCACGGTTAGTGGGCGTTGTATAGCCCGTAGCCATAGGAAGTGCATTATTATTGTTAATTTCAGGAGAACATGTTATTGTTTAGAAACACATTTGTGCGCTGTGCATTAGCAACAAGACACGAATACAATGGTCTTTGCATATACATGGCTGTCAGGCCTTTTCTCCAGGAGACATGCTCGACATGCCCTCAGCCAGGCTGCGCGGGTCGATAATCCAGATTGACGCGATGCCGTCACTGTCTGCCGCTACGTCCACCTCACTCGCGCCATTGGGCACCAGACGCCCCGCAACGCGCGCAGCTTTCAGCTCGCGGAGCACCGCCTTCACGCTCGAGCGGTTCGCAGTGAGCGTCGTCCAGCCCAGCTCCGCGCCCCAGCGCATGCTCTGCACCGTATGCGCCGTGAGCCGCGGGTTCGCCTTCGTCACCGCCGCGCGCTGGATCTCTGCCGGGGGCTCGGCGCATGCCGCAGAGGGAGCAACAGGCGTCTCCTGCGCAAGGATTTGTGTGCAGACGTGGCTCAGAGCGGCGCCGAAAGACGACCGCACGCGTCGGGCGCGAGCCGCCGGATCTTCGGGCGCCAGCGCGCTAGGGGATGTCGCGGTGTATATCTCGATAGGTAGTAGCGGGATGAACTCCGGGGAGAAGCGCGAGTCCTGCCAGTACAGCCGCTGCGCATCCGCAAGTGGGATCGGCGTGTCCGAGTCGGGGGAAAGGCAAAACAGCGCCCGCGCACGGCGCTTCTCGTACACGCCGCCGATCTTTGCGACGATGCGCAGGCATCGCTCACGCGCTTCTGCGGTCGTCCAGAAGGTCACGTTAGCGAGCGAACCTGCGGCGGCGATGCGGGTGTGTAGCTCCTGCAGGAGGCCGGCGCTCATCTCTTGCAGAAGCTGGTTCGTCAGCGCGCGCGCATGCGTGATGAGGTCGCGCGGGAGGTCGTTGATGTCTGTCTCCAGCGGTGCGTCAGGCGCGGCAGCGTCCCCGTTCGGCGCCTTGCCGGCCTGCACCTGCCGGCGCTGCTTCCACTCGCGATATTCCTGCGGGGGCACAAAGCGCCGGTTTGCCTCCTCGATCGTGCGCGGCAGTGGGGCGTGAGTGAGGTCGGATATAAGTGCGATGAGTACAGAGAGGTCGAGGTTGATATTGGGCGTGGGTGCGAATGCCGCTGGCTGTGGGTCGGTCTGCGCGAGTGCGAGCAATGCAGGCGTGACGTTTACGCGCTCCCCTAGCTCGACGTCGACACCCATGTCTCGGAGGAGCTCGACGGTCTGCGCGATACGAGGATCAGTCACGGTGCCATCCTCGTTCGCTATGGGGTTGAGCCGTGTCAAACGGAGGGTAATTTTAGGTGTACTGGTCGTCCCGTTGACAGGGTTGGCCTCCGCCGCCTTGATCAGTGAGCGCCCCATGCGCAAAATCGAATTGTCGAATTCCTTCTGCGCCAGGGATGGGCGGCCGACGTTGTCCCATTGGGACTGTGCCGGGTCGTCGTCGTCATCATCAGAGTCGGTCAAGTACGAATCTATCTCGCGAAATTCAGACAGGATTCGCGAGTTCTTGACGCTGAAAGCAGTTATGTCAGTGGTTAGTCTACTGGATCGACGTATAACGCACGTATTGACTCTAATCCAACGCCGTCCGTTATCCGCAACCACATCGACCTTGATGCCCGCCTGGCCCTGCTCGGTCCTCTTCCGCGCCTTTTCAACGAGGCCCAGATGGAATGTCTTGAATATCGCTACAGTCGGCGGAGGAGCGGAGACGACTTCGTTCCAGACCGCGAGGAGATACGGCGCGTTCGTCGACAACGGTGGCAGGTTGGCGCAGTTTGGCCCTTCGAGAAACTACTGGATGCGATGTTAGAACCATGATGACCTCACAAAGACAAGAAACTACCTTGTCGAGGAGGCCGAGGTCAATTTTGATGCTTTCCTTGAGTTTTTTGAGGCCCGGAATGTTCTCCTGGTGCAGCCATTGGTTCTCTTCGGTAGCTTCGTTCGTAAATTCGTAGGAAGAATCAAGAATTGGGGGCCTTGCGGTAAGTGGCTTGAAATTAAGGATGTGGTCGTGGATCTGGAGAAGCTGCTCTCGAATAGATTGGAGCTCGGGGTGCGCCATGAAAGTTTAGGAAAAAAAGTGACGGCGGGAAGAAGAAAAATCTTGCTCTGTCATGATCACGGTCATGCGGCCCGGCCACGGACATGATCAATGGGCGTCTAACGACAAGTCAGTTGTCACTCGCCTTTGGGGTGAATTTGAGCAGTGAAGGACCAAGGTTGTGGGATCGTTACCAGTTACTCGTTTTTACTTTCATATCGTAAAGCTATCTTTTCTACAATCGTAAGAACTTTGTCGGCGTCGATAACTCAAATTTCGGATTCGACCACATTCTGACATGTAATGCGGGCCAAACGCGGGAAGAACAATGTTATGGAAGAAACAAATAGTGGTTTTCATATTCAATACATGTATAGGGATAACCGCAAGTGTACAATATCTAAAAGACTAATCATACACCCAAGGCATCTTTTCTTAAGTAGAATGAACGACTTCGATAGCTATCTCACTCAGTCGAGTGGAGGGAGTCATCAATCAATCTAAAGGCACTGGCTGTAGTAGGCGTTGCCGACTGTGCAAGTGCTACCAGCGGCACAGACAGTAGGGCCGCTGTATCCGATTCCGCCACTAAGAAAAGGTCGACATAGATTAGCTCTGAGACTGGGGGAGGCCATAGCAGTGACATACCATTGACCGTACTTGGTCTGGGTTGCCCCAGGTGCGCTGCTCGTAGTGGTGCTGCTGGGTTTGGTGGTGGTGGAGCCTGTTCCCGTGGTGGTGGTGCCGCTAGAGCTGCCGGAGAAGGTCGTGCCGATGTCGCCAACCTTGATATTCGAGAAGACAACAGACGCGCTTGCGTTATTCGCCTCGAGGTCCTTGGGGTCCCCGGAAGTAGTCGCACATGCGCCGCGTGCAGCGCCGAGGCCCGTCGAGGTGGTCGGGTATGTCGAGTCGAGCCAGAGCATGTTCGCGACGTGGTCATCCCAGACGCTGAGCGCCAGGACCATGCCGTTGCGGAGACCAGCCTCCATACCCTTCATGCCGCCCTTCGCCGCGAAGCTGTCCGTGTCTCCGAAGACCTGCTTCTGGTCCGTGCAGTACTGGGGCGTGATCGAATCGTAGGTGGAGAGCCCGGCAATGTTAGTCTTCGAGTTCTGGTAGACCTTGCCGTCTTGGATGTAAATGCGACGGATCTCGGTGAGAGAGCCGGCGGCTGTTCCGTCAGAGGTGATGAATTGTGTGACGACGGTCATCTTCTTCTTAGTGTCGAGGGTGGCGCCGGGGCCAAAGAAGGATTTGTCACCCATGCGATAGGAATTGAAGTCGCACCCATCGGGGTCGCAGACACCGCCGTAGCGATCGGTGGGGGTGTTGCAGGTCGCGCCAGTGCAGCGGTAAGGGCCAGTAACGGTGCAGGGATGGGGAGTGTAGGCAGTAGCCATAGAGTTAGCCTCCCAGATGTCCATCTCGTTACAGCAGGTTCCGTATTTGCCGTTGCCAGCATTGGCATCGTTGGGAGACGGCGTCCAACCCTCTACATTGGCCTAAAAAGAGCGTTGGTAAGTCGCAAGTTAGAAAGGATCATGTTGTGAAAAACGCACTTCGCCAGCAATAAATTTCATGTCTGTGGGGCACTGAGAATCGCAGTAGCCGGTCCCGTACTTAGCGCCAGCTTTGTTAGTAGGGTACTTGGAAAGACCGCCATCCTCGTCCATCTCCGAGAAATACAGGGCGCCGTTGAGGCCACAAGGAAGGTTGGAAACGTCGACATCGAAGGTGAACTCCTGGTTTAGAACCTTGAAAAGCTCGTATTTGGAGTCGCTATTCATCAAGTATACACGGGAACCGATGTTCTTGTTGCTTCCGCTGCTAGTGACGAATTTGAGGGTGAGGGCGTTGCCGCTGACAGAGATACCATATGTCCCTGGGTAGTCGGCGCCGTCAAGAGCGCAGTTGGCAGCGCACGTCTTTCCGTCAGGGCAGATGGTGCTGTTCCAAGCATTTCCGGTGTAGCAATTGGTGTAGCCGTCCTTGGCGTGAACCCAGCGCCAGTTAGAATCGAGGACAACCTGACCAGAAGATACAGTGGTGCAACCGCCGGCCTTGGTGCATCGTTGGAAAGGGAGGGCGGGGTGCGTCTCGGTTTGGTACGTGCCGACGAACTGCCCACAAGCAATTGACGCGAATGAGAGGGCTAAGAGAGTTGCTTTAGGGAACATTGTCAAATGTCGAAAATAGGTGAAGACGACTGGGTGAAGTTATTCGTCAGATGTTCTGTGCATTTTATAGCCAAAAAAGCGGATAATTTCCGGGGCGATTATCCAGAGTTGCTTGGAAATTTCGAAGATGATTCCTATGGGCGAAGAACTGGAAGAGGAACATGCCAGTAAATCGGGCAACTTGAGGCAGGCGCCTCCTCGGAAGGTCGCGTATTGGTGTCTGCACTTTTTCCGCCAAGCCCATACGGTATACTTCACTGAACACGGGATCCGCTAAGGAAAACACAGTTCTCGACAGAGAGGCGACGGAGATAGTAGCAGTGGAGAGATGAACCATCAACGCCGTAGGTTTTTGCCTGCTGCAGTCGGCTAGCGTTCATGATGTTAACGCTCAACAGCGGGCGGAACCTAAAAATAAGCCGAGGAATAGGCGTCGACCGATCCAGTTGCAAAATAAGCACCCGTGTGTAGTGAACTGTCATAGTTCAGAACTGGGAAAATGTTCCGAGCAGTAAGTTATTTGTGTGCGCACACCGCAAACCAGAAAGATTCGAACCTCATAGACTCAGCGAGGAGACACAATCCGTGGTGCTCTGGGGCAATTCCCAATTTTTCATCGATGTTCAGTGTTTTTCCGAAAGTACCGTAGTAATAACTCCGGTCAGGGATCCTCGCGGGCATTGGCATATGGGTTCGTCTTGGCCCTTGGCTCTGAGGGGGAGGCGAAGGCGAGCCCTCAATATTGTTCAGAACTTGCGACGAAGCGCCCAGATAACGCTTTCAATGACTCGTAGGGGACGATTCACCGAACAGAATTAACCTCCGAAAATATAGCGGTCAATTTTGGGCGTAAAGCTGTATCTGAAAAGGGTTTATATTGTTTGATAAGAATGACAGGAAGGTGGTACGCACAATTCGATGACTACGTTGGAGTCGGCAAATGCAATGTGTTGGCAGAGAAAGGGCGTTTGTCCTAACAAGGACTGGACTCTGAGGAGCTGTAATTCAGCTTCAGTTCGCTCTTATTCTCACTGATAAACATACTTTGCAGGGGACCCGGGCCTCAGCCGCCAGAAGAAAAGGTCCGGGAAAGGCATTGAAGGGAAAAGCAGCTAAACATTCAAGTTGTGCGGTAGATCGTCGTCCCTCTTCGACGCGTATCTGGTCTTGATATTCGAGTTATATTGCCTAACATAACGCCATTTGGAGTCGTGTCTAACCAGAGTGCTGTCAGAGACACTCAAACAATGCGTAAGGAGTAAAAGGCAGGAAGCAAGGAAGCAATATTTCGCACAGTGGGAAGTTCATTTGATTGAGCCGGCCCGGGAAAGTCCGGTCCTCTGGAGCTCACTCCTCGCTTGCACGCTGCTTTCAACTTTGTATCGATGCAGACAGTGAGACGTACAAATTTTGAGTACTTAGATTTTAAGTACAGCATGTAGTTTACTCGAAGCCAACTGGAAGCCAGTGATTACTTTGTGATCACTAGTGACCGATGCTAGCAGTGATCGATCATGTTCAACGCTTGTCCCATTTTTAAAATGTAATACGTACCCAAATAGTTGTGTTTCTGGATTCTGGAGTAATATTAAGGTAAGGATTTGATAATTTTTAGATTTAAGAAGAATGGGCTATTTTGAGGCTGCTCGGTGTAATAAACTTGAATATACAAGTACCACCCGGAATTACAGTACCTCACGACCACAGTCGCTTCTCCAAACGGTGATAAAATAGGACAACCCGTGCTTTTATTCGTAGAACGATGTCAGGTATACCTCATCGTCAGAATCGTAGAGCATGTGGCCCGGATCCTCGCTTCCTATTGTTCGACAAAGGGATTGTTGTCGAATTTGACGTCGGCGGATACCTTTGACTGTCAGCCTTCGCATGTTCAAGATGAGTCTCGACGCCTAATACACACAGTATAAGAATCAGAATGAATACGAGGAAAAGGAAGATAGAATGCGCACTCCGGCGGAAATCAGTGTGATATACCAACTGATATCGCGAAAATCAGAGGTGAGTACTGGTTTTTTCCCTAAAAAAACGGAGGACGCACGCAAAGGCTGCCTGCCCAATTCCGCGATCAAATGTGCGAAAGAGCTCATAATGAACCATCATCACGACCAATAACGCTGAAACGATGCTGAGTTTGACAGAAAATACATACGTCGATTAAATCTACGCACCGACAATGAGTAAGAAGGCAGCCACGCCCTCCTTCAGCATCAGCGTAGTTAGAGGTGTGCGTGATCCTCGACGGAAGAGTAGGCCATTCATGCTCAGAACAAATATAATTAACTGGAAGCTGCCAGCGCCCAACCTGAATAAATTGATAAGGATGACATCTACATGACGAATAAGTGTGTTCATACCCAAATTGTATAAAGATAGATTTTTCGACCACGGGAGGTTTGCAGTCTACTCCTTTGACAAGGCGGACAAGCATACGAGCCGTCGCCGTGGATTCGAGAGCGAAAGAAAAGGCGAAGACTGTGCTAAAGACAAGCTTCGCATGACGGACTTGGCTATAAAGGGCGTATACTGAGAAACATACAAATATGTCAGTGAGAGGGTAGTAGAGAAGCGCTTTGTAGACAGGCACTTACCCCGGATAAGCAGGATAATCTCAACCATGGTTAATGTTATCTGCGCAAGCAAAATTCTGAGCATGAAGACAGAGGTGCAATCTACGCGTGTAGCATGCCCGACTTGATACGACATGACTTCGCTCGTTCTGGAGTGGAAGGACATCAGTCTATCAACTACTAGGATATTTGGGTGTCGTGTGCTCTTACACTTGAGCCACTAAAAGCCCATACCGCGAAGCAAAGTATAGTGACTTGACCGCGTTGAATCTGCCTCTTGAAGTTGGTGAGTACTGGTGTCAGAAATCCTATCAAAGTGGTCAAGGCGGTGTAGGAGACATACTTCCACAAATATTCCACTTCGTCGCTCCAATGAATCGCCAGTTCCCAAATCTGGACTGCGCAAGCCGAGACTATAGGCAGTGCTGAACATCCAAAGTCTATCCATGATTTCACAATTTACACGTACGCGAGCCGGGCCCAGGGAACTGCAAGGTGCTGAGGAAATTGGCTGGGGACATTTGCTAAGCGCTGAGGGCTGTTTACCAGCTGCACCTCGACTTGTTGTTTAGCTGCTGCAACGCGGCGGCTACAATAAGAAACGGGAAATGAGCGACCGAGCTGAATTTGCTCTGTTACGGTGAGTTGAGTGGTTATGAAGGTAAACGAAGTGTCCGTGAGCGAACATTGTAAGTTGAGGGTTGAATGCGAGGACAGGGAAAGGGCCCGCCGTAAGTATCCCCATATTGATCCAGGCACACATCATCATTTTGGCAGCTATAATTATGTGCTCCCGCGTTAGAGGCTCCACTTTGCGGAAACTAACCCTTGTATTGTATAGTGGAAGGCACGAAACAAAAGTACCTGCTGCGCATGGGTGGGTGCATGGGGCTTTGAGGTCTGGAGCGGAGACTTGTTATAATTATCCTAGCTGTCACAGCAAAGAAATGATTTTTCTATTGACCTGCTAACTTCTGTTCAAGGGCACAATTTCAAGGAGCGCTCGCATAAGCACTCTGCTCCAAGACGAGGATTTTTGTTCACATAGCGATCGTGAGATACCATTTCAAACGTAATGTCCACACTTCGAAGTTTCTTACTTGTAAATCCATAGGCTTTCTGTCCCAGAAAAATTGAAATCGCTCATGTTCGACAGGAAATCGTGCACGCCGTCCAGCTCAGTCATTCTACCATTGAATATCTTGACAACGCAATACCGCGGCAAAAACTTAGTGTGGGCTCGATGTGGGCTCGCCGCTTCAAATGTAACCGCATGTTGGATACCCGCCTATTCAATCGGAAGCCAAAGAAAAACGCCGTCAGAATGTGTTATGAAATACAGTATTTGGAATTTAGATGCAATTTATACCGACCCTCCCCGATCAACTCTGCTCTCATTAGACCCTCACTGTATCCTACCACCCTCCGCCGCCGCGACGAGAGCCTGCACCTTCGGGCCGTGCCGTGCGGTCAGCTTCTCCAGTTCCTGCTGTAGATATTGCAGCGGGTTCTGCACGTACGCCACGGGATCGGCTTCTGCCGTCTCGGACGCGGCGAGGCGCGAGTATGCCGCCTGGTAACCTGCCGTTTGCTCTTCGAAATCGATTACAGTGATCGCAGCGTCTCCCGCGTCCGCAGGCTTCTGGTCGAGGTACTGGCGCTCGGTGAACAGCTTACCGAGCGCGGAGTAAACCACGGACCTGGAATTCGAGATGAATCAGTTGGGGGAGTGGTAAATAGAAGTGGCTAAGTAATGCGTACCAGGCGCGCACGGATGGCTCTTCAAGCATGAGGGAGCTGTGGCATAGGAGGCGCGTGATGCCGACGACGGCGAGTTTCCGCTCTTTGTGCGGGAATTTAGGCGCTTGCGGGGCGACGAAGCTAGTCAGAATCTGTTGCCATAGCCTGTAGCAATGTTAGTTTCTCTTTGTGCGCGCAAGTAGGCACAACATACTGAGGTTGGATCTCTTCGACAATGGTGATAATGAGATCGGGGGTGATGCCATCGACGTTTACTGCGAAGATATATAGGAAAAACTTGGCGAAAAGATATGTAAACTTGTCGGTCTTATTGGTGTGCATGCGTGTTAAAAGGCTCAAGAAGATTGGCTTCAGGTATTGTTGGAGAGCGGCACTAGGCGACCAAAATGTGATTAGTCGCCCCTCGGATTGCCATGAAAGGGAGGACGTACGGCTTGACGCAGGTGACGACGGCCTGCAACAATTCAATGCCCCATCCGTCATTCAGTTTCGAAGGTATCAAGCGCTGCTGGACAACGGCGAGCACCGATGCAACTTGGCCCGCGGCAGCCATTTGTTCATTGTCCTGGGAAAGGAACGCTTTGAGAAGTCGCACCAGGCCAGGAATGCTGCCTTTTTGTTGCCACATCGCAGGTGTAAGTAGGATGGGAAGAAGGCTGCGGTATTCATCAGGAGTTGACCCTCCTTTGTGAAATTCGAGCATCTGCGCAAGAACCTGGAAGACATATGGAATATACTCTAACAAGTGGGATAGCAAAGGGCGTAATGGGATAATTAGTCGCGCGTAAGAGTAAGAGAATATGAACGCACGATCGATGTCCTGTTGGAGGATCGTTATGAAAGGACCGAAGAGGGCCCGCTCAAACGTAGGCAAAGTCGCGGGAGAGCCAGCGACAACGAATCTAAGATAAACGTTAAACGAATATAGGAATTTGAAAGCCAGTCAAGACTAACCTCATCAACCCCGATATACTCTCGAAGATGTATTGATCAAACAGAGGGTTGCTGGGGTTCTTTGAGATGACGCCCAGGATTGTGACAAGTCGCTCTAGAATGCGCGCATATCCTGGCGTGAGTGTCTGCCGTGCGGTCACGATGATCCGCATGGTACCTTCGAACCATGTGAATGGGTGGAAAAAGTGGCATGGAAGAAGACGTACATTTCATGAGATGGTCGTTTTCCGCGACTTTTTCGGGGGTTTGAGCTGCCTCGATTCGTGTCAATAGTGCATCGACCAGCTCCAAAGCTGAATCGTGAATGTCAGCTTGTGCGAAGCTATGCAAAATGAGTTATCGTGAGTCATCCCAGGTATATATAAAAGAACGCTAAACTTACAGGAGTTGATTGTTCTGTTTGATGGATAGAATGCGATCGATGGTGATGGCGGAGTAGGTATAAGTGACATAGTTTTCTGAATTGAGATGTCGGGTGAGGAGAGGAAGGACAGAGAGGAGCTGGGGTTTCGTGAGCTGGAAATGTTAAATGGCAAGTTGTTAGGAAGCAGAATAGAGACGTTTGCGCAAAAATGCTATCACCTGGTTACGGAACGTATACAAGAAGCGAATAGCGTCAACTTGCAGGATGGGATGTACAGTCCCAGATGCCGTTTGAAGGTCCTGGAACACATGGTCGGAAAAAAACTTTACGACATCGACCAATGCGTTGGTCGATGTGACACCATGCTAGATAGTATCATAACGCAGTCAACGCGATGAAAATATTTGTAGAGACAAAAACTAACTTGGGTGGTTGAGCCCCTTGTAGCGACTGCTGTCAGGAGATAGACAGCACTATCCTTAGCCTTCCAATTTTCCTCTTTATTGGCCGCGTATTCCGCTAGCCCTGTATTGATCCAAGAACCCACGATCTCCGTCGCCTCCGAATCGTACCCACTGCCTACCAATGCCTGGAGCACATCAGCTGCTGCCTGCCGGCGCGTAGCTAAATCGGTACCGGTTGCCGAAACAGCGAGATCTAAACGGATGAATTCCAGAGGGTCATCTTCAAACTGCTCGACGTCGTGCTCGCGAAGGGCAACATTAGGGACGACGACGCCTTGGACAAGGGAAGAGATGGTTTCTCGGGCAGAAAAGAGGGATTTGTAGTACCCTGAGCGGATGGCCGTGGAAATGAATCGCAACGATTGTGATACAAACTGTAATATGAGCAATCAACACGTAGTTGCAAAAAATAGGATTTGCATCACTGACAGCGTCGTCCCCGACTCCAGGGAGTTTGTTGGAGCCTACTAGCGACCATACACTTTGCACAAGTGTCTCCACAGCCGGCGTCTTCTGTAATTGTTCAGGATAGAGTTTGATGAAGAGCTGTACCATATTTATGTCTAGCTAGTCAAATGGAGGGACAAGGGTACTTACCTCTGCCGTCTCCAAGATTCCAGTCTTGATTTGGGCAGGTAATGAAGCGGTGGTGTCCTCGGGCTGAAAATTGTAATTGATCACAAGAGAAGCTCTGAATAATCGAAGCACATACATCGTTTTGGAGTTCAATGGGATCCCACAGAAGAAGGGCCTGGAACCACCCAGTACCAGGTCCAAAAAATTCTTCGTGGCTATCTTCAATCGCGGGGGGAAGATCTTGACAACTGAAGTCGTAATAAACATCGACCAGAAGAACCATCGCTTGCGCTAGAAGTGCGTAATTTTCTGTCGGTGACGTTAGTGTTGGGTTTGGACTAGGCTTCGTGAGTAGGAGAGTGGCGGTCTGGCGGAAGAGTTGCATGAAAGGATCCATAAATCGGGAAAGTACGAAGTTAATTTCTGTAAACAGTTCATCTGACCGAACATGTGCACGCCACTGCTGGAATATGGAATGTGCCGTTTGCAGAACGCCGATGTTTATATTATAGTTGGTTGCCGAAAGAGACGCAACAAGTTGCTGGAAACGGAATCAGTCAAAACAGCTTGCTTTCAGGTATGTGAGGACGGACATCAATGAGATTCTCCCACTTTGCTGGAAAGTCAAGCTGTGCGATCAACGAAACGGATTCAGCTACTTGAGCGCGTATAGCTTTGTCCTGAGGTGCCGATAAAGCGAGCATTGCAGGAACTAGATCTGCGCGTAGTGCTGCTTTATCCTGCTCGGCCAGGGGTTGAACATCCTACATCGATCGCTGTTGTATCAGCTTCCCAGCAAAATACATTGATACAACGCACCTCTTCCCATCTAAGTTTCGTGATGTTCTTCAAGTAAATGCTTCCAGCTAGCCTCACGGGGCGATCCACTGAAGGCTCGAGCACGAGACGCAGAAGGTGCGTCAAGAAGCCCGGTTGAGTGCTGAAAGCACTGAGGTTTTGTTCGGCCTGTTTCCTGCTCTCTGGGTTGAGGGAAGCGAGAAGAAGAGATGACAGATCTGCCATTATTTCCTTCGTCAAACTCGCGTAACTGACTTGTTATTTCGTGAGTTCGTGAAAGCCAAACGAAAGAGATTGAAAGCAAAATCTTTTGGCAGACGCGTGCCATATCAATCTCGTATCAGATCACGTGGAGTTTCAACAAGCTTGTGACAAGGAGTAGTCGCTCGTAACGCGACGCGCCAAACAGTTTTGACTGCGACCACCACCTCCGCTCGTCCAGTATACTTTTCTATGTCAAGGCTCGCTACACGAGATTATCATTCTTTTATATCGAGTGTTCTTGTTCTCTCCCACTGGAAAGCAATACCTCCTATGCCGGCCGATTCCGCGGCGGGGCCAGACTTCGCATAACCTCTGCGCGCTTGCATACCTTCGGATCTCACATTTTATTTCCTTGCACGCTCTCTTTCCAAGATATTTCAATCTATGCTCAACATTCCGCCAACTGGCTGCATTATATCCGAAGGTCATCTGCTCTGTCTGTCAGGTCGCGGATTGAAGGCTCCTTGTACTAGCTGTGCCTTGCATGTCAGCCCGAGAGATGCTGATATTATCATATCTTGTGTACCTTCTGGTCTGGCCCACTTCTCCTGTGAGCTTTGCATTGTTTACCCGGCGAACTCTCGTAATCCAGATTTTTTTTTCAGGGTTTCGCTGTCCCTCTCGACATTTGCGTATACTATTCGATTTAAATCATTTATCGCTAGCCCTAGACCATGCCCTCCGTGACAGTATTTTCTCTCTGTATTATATTCCTGACATCTATGACACCTTATATTCGTTGCTTCCAAGAGACAACCAACGCGATGATTTGTTAGAAATGCCGACAACCCCAAATCTATTCAAGGGACACTTATCAGAGCGCTTGCGGAACCACTTTTTAGCGACGAAGCCACGATCTCGTCACCCGCCCGCATACCTGGCCCCTGGAGTCTATTGGTATGCTACGTTGAGTGTTCGCATGATCACTGACGCCTATACTTTCGTAGATATCCCCTATTACACGAGTCGCCGCTGGTCGCTCTAGGCCTCCTCCAAATCTTTAAAATACCTCGCTGGGGCACTGCAATTTACCCGATACGTCATTACTGGGTGCTTCCTTCTGTCAGGAGTTCATAAACAATAAGATACGGTTTCATATCAAAGCGGTAAACAATTTTTGGAACACGGCTATGCAAAGTAAACTAAAGTGGACTAAAAGGTGCGTACGTATCATTTATCTGGAAATCACTGAAACAATATAAAAAACTGATTACACGTTTATAGAATGGCGAAAATCGAACGAAAGCAGATGGCTGACCTAGGGCTCAGCACGCCTACCCTTGTAACTGAGCTGGTCCAGCTCACCCGATAGGTAAATCCTGTTGCGTCATCACACAACTTGATCGGCAAGCAGGTAAACGCAACAGTGATACAGGAGGGGGCCAACACTCATTTGGAGCAGCAGTTCCCGCAGCGTGCCAGTGAGTTACTTGCCACCACATTTCGGGCGGGTTTTAACCTAGCGTCGGTGGCGAACACATTGTAAGCACAGGACACATAGTATCACCATACGGACAACCCACCACTGCTTGCATGTCTGCGGGCAGGTCTTTGCGCTGCACGTTGGACTGTGGGCCTGGCTGTAGCGACAGGCCGGCGAGCCACAGTCGACCTGTATAAGTAGGATGAGCGCAACAGGAGGTCAGTAACGTCGAAAGAGGAGCCGATATATGGCGCACCTTCTTGTCGGATTGAGGGTGTTCGTGGCCACATGCATGTCTAGTACAGCGCACTTCTCGGTAGCACATTTTGGATAGAAATTAATGTCGCTGATGGTTGAGGGGCTCTGCTTAGGTATTGGCGCCTGAGAGCTCGAAAAAATTAGGAGGTGTGTGGCTTACTTGAAAAGTGTGCAGATGCAGCGTTTAATAGGACTTGCGAGTTCTGACTAATTCACTGCTAGATCGTCATTGCTTAAATACAGTCGCGTCTGGAACTCACAGATGGCACTGCGGCTTCCAAAGGTCGTATCAAAGCCTGCATGTTCTCGATTTCCGGAAAGAGAATAGTCAAAGAATGGACACAAACTAGTGACTTCTGGAGATCTGAATGGAGGAATGAACGCACGCCAGATAAAACCGAAGAAGGAGAAAAAGTTAAATTAGTCATTGTATTCACCCAGAAATGGCATCGCCCCGGACGGCTTGTCAATGGGAGGGAAAGCATAATTAATGGACTTGATGTCATAGCTCTTCCTCGTCTGCCATACAACAGACATGCTACTCACACGTCTTTTTTAACGGATTGATCGATGCAAATGGGCGCTACGTCGTGTTGCTGATGATGACAGTAGTGTCTATATCTTCAACAATCATTTAACAGGATGGGTTCCGAGTAGGTGCGTTGATGCGCAATAGCAATCTATCAAACAAAACCTAGATTTAAGCCAGTGACGATCCAGTATAAATCGTTCAGCCTCGGAGTATGCGATTACCACACGCGATAATTGACTTGTTGCAGGCGGGGTTACCTTCGGAATCATTGATATGATTCGGATCGGGGGTTGACACCCTGATGCTATCTTAATCTCTATCTCCGTGGTACTGTCCCCATCCGCTGACATGGCTCAAGTGGCATTGATTCAATGACATAGTCGTAAAACATATGCTTTGGTTTGTCTTAAAGCTAGAAGGAAAGCCGCGACTCGATGATGCAGATCAGACCGTATATTTAGCGTGTTATTGTACCACACCGTGCCGCCGCACATGTTATCATGTAACCGTTTTGCACATTTATTGGGTGGCTGACAGAATATGTCAACGAAAGCGCGCGCTGCAGCGGAAGAGAGGCCGCAACTGCAGTTAAGCGCCTGCGCGATAGTACTTACTCCACAGCGATCAAAACTGACCTTGGTGATCCGTGTGAAGTCGGGAAAGCAGTGTCAGCACAGCACTTAGCAGTGCGCCGCCATGCGCAGAGAGCGGCAGCCGAATTAGCACGTTGAGCCTTCACGAATCTAACCAGGGTCGACCGTTCCGTTACAATACGCTCCAGTACGCTCCCCATACAGCTTGAATGGCGCTTCAACCGGCGGCGTTCGGCATGGTGCGCCTTCTCAAATCGCCATAGCTCAGAATCCACAGACCCCGTAGAGTCCAGGTATTCAGGCCAGCAGGTTAGTGTCTCATCCGTTCCATTCGCAGGCCATAGTAATTGGTCGAGAAGATGTGAAAGTTAATCAACGCATGAGGCACTAGAATCCCACATTATGCCACTTGGTTCCTCGGAAAACATATCTGGTCACCACTGTGGCTCAGGTCGCTCGCCGGGTATGGTGTGTCGCGGTTCATCCCGGAAGCTCGGAGATACAGCGGATTGGTGCGGTAGAAACGTCGGGTGACGCGCGGAATGGCTTTGGGATGCATGTTGTGTGACTCTAAAATGATGAAAATGCAGCGCCATTTGCGTGTTCAACAATCCTGGACGATCCATTTGCTCATGAAGAAGAAGCCGAAGTCTATTGAGATGTAAGTGACATGATGAATGTATTTAACGTTGTATTCTACGCGTTTGCTGAGCCTTTGTGATGTCCTTTAGTAGAGGTTGATATTGCTTAAGATCAATTTCTGAGAGCGATATTTTGTTTCTAATCTAGAGCGTAGCGTGTGGTCTAGATCGCGTAGCTACCGCGATGCGCTACATATTTGGCAAGAAGCTGTCAAATGGATCGTAATGAGCATTCAGATGTAATTTGGCCAGCGAGAAAGGCGAGCAACTACGCGTCGTCGAGCAGAACAATTTACCTTTTCTGGGCATAAATCGGCTTCGTCATAACGTGCAACACGTTTCGTTAAGTCATTGGCGTATATCTGTGTACGCAACACTACAGCAATGCATCGTAAAGCGCTGATAGTGCCGCGTAACACTGGCTAGATTGTACGCAGTGTGAGAGTCTTTCGTATTTACAGATCTTCTGTCGTAAAACAGTATTTTTAGTGCGGTCTTTATAAATGTGAGAGATGTACTTATTTAAATAAGGATCGGGCTCAGTTAGGTGATGCGGTAAGAGCTGGTCAAAGAGGCCAGAGCAGTCTCTCTGTTCTCACAGGAAGTTGGGGAAGCTTTCTTATTTGATAAAGATAAGAACAATGGAGGCTCGCGGGAAGAAGAATAGATCTTCCGTTACGAACTGCAGAAGCCTAGAGCAGCTAGATGTTCAGTTGAGTATACAACGTTCTACATAGACTATACACAATAATAATAAATTTAATTTCAAGTTGCACTAACAAGGCACCGCGGGAAAATCGACTCCAAGAGAACGTTCCCGATAAATGAATAATAGTAAAGAAGAAGAGGTATAAAATTTAATCAATTCATTCCTTCTCTGTGATTTTTGACGGCGCTAAGTGCGCCAGCCATACAGTCCTGCTCTTCCTTGAGCGACGAACAGCCCTCTCGAGACAACCATGCCAACCGTGCCGCACATGATCATAACCTTTGAATCAGACATAAGCAAGGTTATTTGCAGAGGGCTGAGCGATGAGCTTACCCCGCAAAATATTATTGGCCTGTGCCATAGGTAGACACCGCCTTTTGCGTGTAATAGCGCTCCCTCGATTGGAGTCCCAACAAGCAACGAAAGACCCACAACCGAAAAAGCGAAACCGATCCGCGTCCTTTCTCTTTCGTCAATTGAAAAGAATAAAAACGAAGAAAAAGTCCCACCCGTGATCGCCGGAGTGGGTGCTAAAGCGAGCAAGCAATGATGGAATTAGCGATACATCTAGCATAGAATTAGTTTTAATGAAACTTGGTATTGAACAACCGAAACAACTTACATGACCCCGACCAGAACCCATAGAAGAGGGCAAAAGATGTCACGCCGCCAAAATTAGAGATAGAAAGCATCGCGAAAGCCAATGTAGAGCAGATAAAGAGACAAATGATCAGCATGTTGTAAGGTCCAAAATGGTCAGCAAGAAAGTTGGGCAAGAGGCGTCCAAAAATCCCCCCTGCGTTTAGTATGGTTACCTGTCGGAGGGTCAAAGAATGATCGCATCTAACATGGAACTCACCCGATGCACTTACAGTATAAAGAGCAAGGGAGGTTTTAATTCCAAGATCGACTGTATAAAGTTGGAGGTAAAATGCTTTATCATGACGTGGATTTAGAGTAATGAAATGAATATGCCTCAAGAGCTCACAGGGGAAAAATAAGACCAGATTGACGCAAAATGCCCTAAAAAATCTAAGCTCTGTGATCCGGACGTTCAGACGAATACGCACGATGCTATTGATACGAGATACGGGGAGTCGTGAAAGATGACCGTGAAGTTAGGCCGCACCACAGCTGGAGCCTTGAAAGACCTTGTTTTCATCATCAGATTCGCGGCAATTAATAGTACGGCTGCAACCGCGGCAGTCACTCGAATGGAATTTGCGAATGATATATGCTTGTTCAGATAATTCAGAAGCGTAGGCCATACGAGTCCTCCTACCGAAGCGCCCTGGTAGCGTTATCAGATTTATAAATCAGACCTTGATCGGTCAAGAAGTTCGCTCACTGAAGTTGCAAGTCCCGTAGCAAGCGCCCGTCGACGTCGGAAATGTTGGCCAATTATCGCCAAAGACGGCAAGAGCAACATGGACTGCCCGAGGCCCATTCCCACAGCTTGAGCAAGGAAGACCTAAAAAGACATGTTGACACCTATCATCAGAACGTACTAGTAGGGCATTACCTGATAATAACGGCCTTGATGGGTCAAGGAAAGCATGATCATTGACACGACCTGAAGAATTGACCCCGCGATCATCATATGGTGACTGTCAGAGCGCCAATCAAATCTCCGCCACAGAAAACGCAAAAGGAAAGGACCCACAAATACCCCGCATCAAAGACCCTGCCAATGACAACCCCGGGCGCGTACTGCATAAATAATTGGAAGCTACCTATCCAACTGGAAGATAAATCAATGGTATTTCCCGGACGTACGTCAATGGGCGGTACCTGATATTGGACGGCGTTATCTGACTGAGGAATATACGCGTATAATAGTCTTGGTAAACTCCAAACGCCAATATATACCTAATGGACAAAGAAAAAATGAGAAACGATTCCCTTAATAGATCACAAAGTAGCTTGCCCATATGTGCAGAATTGTACCATCCATCTACACATGTCGATGATCGGTGGCCCTTGTCAATCGCTCGGTAGGAAAGAGGGACGTACGTTCCCCCGAGTGTCATCCATGCATCTCTCCCAGAATCGTAAACCTCAGAAAATGCTGCCTCCGGTGTCGGCTCGATAGAACATCTTTTGTTATCGGTAATAGGAGCCAGGGTTTCCTCTTTTTCGAAACTTTGACTGTTGGAGGTCGATCCTTGGGACGACTCCGTCACCAAGGGATTATCGGTGAGCTCGGTCGGCATTAAGCCCTAGGAAGTGGGGGTAGGTGGGGTAGTTCCAATAGACAGAGGATAGTGAGGCTTTCTCTTTATACGAGGAGCAAGAAATCAGAATCAGAAGGATGGGAGTTGCGTCGCACCGTTGAGATCAAATCGGCAATTCCTTCGCCTCGTGTCCGTGCATCTTTGGTTCTGCGGCGTACGACTCTCTGTATGCCGGCGAATTCGAGGTTTGGATCTCAAATATTTTCGACGTTCAATTTTCCGCACTGTGCGTATCTCTGTGTACTCCAGTTTGAAGGGATAGACGAAAGAAAAAATGGTTGAAGTCGGGTCGGTAATTCAAATGTATCGTAAACGTCTTCCTGGAACTGCACCGAAGAGAATCATATCCGTTTAGAGCTTGATTGACAGCAGCCTTTCTAAGGAAAAAAGTCTATGTTACTATGTACCTATCTTCTTTCTGAGTGATTCAGAGGTAAGTCCAAAGGCGCACCTTCATTAATTAGAGGAGAGCACGCTGTGTCCCGTATAGTAATATAGCCCTTCATAAGCGAGTCATGGATCTGCGATAAGTAATAGATACTTGCGTCCGGAAAATCATTCATGTAAATCTGCAGAGTCAGCTAAATGCGAGCAGTCCAGGATACATCAGCTGAGTCCGGTCGCTACGGTATTCAAAAGGATCGGTATTTAGCGGTTTAGCCTCCCGCTGAGCAAAGCGTCCGCTAAGCTCATACATAATGTGCTTATGAACACGATCAGGTGAGATAGCGCTGGTAAGAAGGATGGTATTAGTACTGAGCCAAATGGCAGTCGGACGAAGCGTTGAGCGAATACTGAATCACCGGCAGCACTGATTCGACACGTAAATAGCCTGCCATGGTTTGTTTATAACATTACAGCGTTCAAATTGCCCGGAGCTATGTGCTCACTGAAGCTTTACTTCTCTTTATCTATCTTTCAGGGATGTAACACTCTAAGGGATAAGTGTGCTCAATTTTCGGAGAATGCTGAATTCTAAGCGTGTGGCAAACCATGGCGGTCGTTACACTTACAGCCGCAGCGTAGAAGCACAGTTCCCCAACTCGGATATGACAAAGTGTTCGTGTGAGCAGCAGCGGATATGCTGTCATTGAAGGAGGAAGGCAGACACTGACGAAATTGCGAGTGAGCTTCGAGGTCTCACGCCACACCGATGGCGAGTACTCAATTTGAGGAGCATTTCCATCTCCTGTCCTGGATATTTTCTCCGCGTCTCAGAACACAAGTAGTCCTGAAGCCAGGGCCGTAACGTCAAGGTGGAAAGTATAATACATACCCTATACGACCCGTATTCTGCGCCAGTTCGGCATCGCGAGATGACCACATGAGACTGACGTTATCGTACGTTGGTTCTCAAATTTCTAGAAGGCCTACAGGTTCGCTCTGGGATTAGGTGGACTCACGGTGCGCGGTGACTTGAAAATGTCATGCAAATACTCGCACAAGTCCTGTGCGAGTTCCTGTGGAGCCTCCTGCGGGATCTAAAGCGGAAAATCAGAGCCATTACAGATATGTCCAGGCGAAACACATACTAAATGCCCTCCGCCCGCAATGCGTACATTGGTAGCGTTCGCACGCCGCACCCACACACGGGTGTGCACTGTGTTAGGTGGGCCGACCGCGTGCGCACCAGGGCGCCCGGGCATCACCCACCGCAGTGGAATGCGTGGATCGAGCGTACCAAGCCGCGCGAACACCTCGTTCTCCGTGTGGCACTCGCTGAACACGACCGCCTCCTGCACACCAGACATTTTCAACCGCACACCGCCCGCCGGATCTGGGCACAGTCCGCACTCGACGTACGCGGAGAGCACGCGCGGGTCCCAGATTGCGAAGAAGGGCGATTTTTGAAATAACTCAAGTGCTGCCGCGCGCGACGGCCAGGTTGTGCGACGGCCCAGAGCGCCCAGGGCGAGGTCCGCGTTTCCCGTACCTGCTGGAGGACGCGATGGGTACTGCAGAATGACAGGGTCCACGAGGTAGAGCGCAGAGAAGAGGGCTGGGTAGGTCAATGCGGCAAGGGCGCTGTTGAGGATTATTGATTAAAACTTCGTTGTCAACATGAAGGATACTGACTCACGAGGTGCATCCGCCAAACGAATGGCCTATAGCAATAAATGCTCGTTGGCTAAACCCATTCTTAATACGACTCGCTGTCTCAGCTGGAGATACGCGTGGAAGATGGGTTGGTAGAGGGGTATTTGTAGCTGAGGTTGGCATGAAATGGAGGAGAAAATTGGCAATATCGCGGGCATTGTCGTGCCAGTCAACTAGATGAATGTTATTTACATAAATAAGAGATTAGCTTCCTACTCACCGAGACCGGAAAGAGAACCCGCGTTGACGAGTGCCGCGTCGCCATGCTGCACGGATTCCCAGAGCCACACTTCATCAATGATGTTGGCTGCAGATGACGCGAACAGGTCGGCTAGTGTAGGCTCAAATATCTAACAAAGATGAAATTTAATTTCGTTAAAATGATAACAATACTCACTTCCTTTGGAAATCCGTTGGCGTGCTGAAAAGAGAGCGTAAGCCCCGTCCGGTTATGTGCATCCAGGTCCTTCCTGACGTATCGATTAACACAGTTCCACAGGACTCGTGGGTACCCGTCTGTCACTTTACTCGTTCGCATTTCGTCTAGCGCCAGTCGAGCCTTCGATAGCAACCTCTTGCGCTCATCTCTTGGGATATTTGGCCACGAGATTTCAGGCTCTGGGATAAACCGCGTCGTTCGCAGGTAGCATGCTGGTATCAGATGGGTAGTCAGCGTCCAGGTTGAGCTGAATTCAGGTTCCCTAGCTGGTGAAGGCAGTTCTGGTCTACTTAGGGGTTCCGGAGGTGGGTATACTGGGAGCACATCTCGAATCTCGACGGCGTCTATGTCCCAATTGAAAGGAGGTGGCTCGGGGTAAGCATTCGGCTTTGGCGTCATTTTCAGCTAGGATTCACAGGTCCTTAACGCAGGCGAAGAACAAGTAAAAGCTAACCGGAGCTGAAGTAGAGTTGAATAAGGGCCCCGGTAGCGTTGCGGTACTTAGTGTTGGCGGATTCGTCGCGGCAGGATTTTTCATTTGGCACTTGCCTTCCGCTCTAAATTCGCACGCGCGGACTGCCAAATCGGGACGGATTCTCGTCAAAATGCTTACCTCGGTGCGCACTCGGTGCACACTGGCTACAGCCTTCCCAAAGCCCAAATATCTTGCAAATATCATTAATCTAAGTATTATACTCTATATTCTACAAAGGCAATATTATTTGTGCCGAATTATATCATTCTGCGCCTACTGGGCAGATTGATTTGACTTGCCAGAATTGACATAAGACTTTGCATGTACCATGTCAAAATTAAGTCAAAAGTGTACTTCTGTTTTTTTCTGCCCATGGCAGACTGCAGTGTGACGAGGATGTCAGAGGTTGAGCGAGCCTTGTCACGATCCTCGCCCAGCGTAGTGTAAACACCAAGGGGGGCGTGATGCCCACCAATTAGGGCGGATGCCTACCTGAATATGAGAAAGGCTCGATATTCAAGAGAACGGTCACTGGTCCAACACCGGTCTACCAATTGGCAATTACATGGGTGATTCCTGATCATGAGTGGCGGATCATTGATCACGTGGAATTTGTGGGCGCTAAATTCTATTTTTAGTTTGATTATCGCGTTTAATCGTCCAATGAACGCCTATGATTGCTTTGAGCTCGTGCGAGAATACACAAGGCGAACTGGCCGCTCGCCATCTTATATGACGCGAAATAATACGCACTGCCCAAGTTGTACTTTTCTTTATTGCCTCGCTCGTCAAATGGACGGCAGTCTGTCTACTGTTATCTTTACCCATTTTCTCACACTTGTATGTTTACGTAGAGGGTCTGCCAGCGGAATACATTGTCAGAGGTTCCCTAGTAGGCAAGAGCTCCTTTGGCGGCTGAAGTCTCCCGCGTAGCTACCACGGAAACCACTAATGGAAGGGGTATTCCCGTTACACGTGATTCGAGCTTGCTCAACGTACGGTACACTGCCTTCAATAGCTTGGCTGCCAATTGGTTGCATGCTCTTAGCACAAACGCTCAGGCCTCGCCTACAGAAAATTCCAGCGACCACCAATAGAATGACAACGTTGACGTCTACGGCAACCCGGCCGCAGAGACCCGTCACAGCCATCGGGCGGCCACTCTAGTATGTTGCTAGGTAGCTTCTTAGAACCCTCTTGTCATGTTTATCCTACTCTTATTTCTCGCTCTTCTTCTCCAGCACGTATATAGCCTTGCTCTCTCAATTAACGGGGGGGATGTCGTTTATGGTTTGCCTGTCGCACAGTCTCTGCCCATCAACTTTGCTTTAGGGACCCGGTCCACTTTCCACGTCATCTTCAGCTGCTTGCTTACCATCTTCACATGCACTTGGACCGCAATCCACCCAAACATCCCATCTCCGACCGATTCAAGATGGGATATCTACAAGCGGCGCATCGTCACAGCGGTATACGCTTTGTGGGTGCCTGAATGCATGACCTACTGGGCATACAGGCAGCATGTTGGTGCGAAGAGAATAGTAAAAGAGTACAACATGGAAATTGCAAAACGTATGTGAGATATGTTGATATGATAATATAGGGACAAATATACTCATTATATATACAGAAAACGGTGAAAAACTCGACTCCACCACTAGCAAGCCCTGGAAAGTCTTCATGGAATGGTTGTTCTGCCCACTCTCTGGACCTCTCCAGGAATTTGGGAACGATAAAATCCGGCCATGGACAACCACTCATGGTTTCTTTCTTCAGATGGGCGGGTTCGTACTGTGCAAAGATGGAGTACCGATCCAAGCAATGTCTTTCTCCAAATCCTGGATTGACGAGAACAAGGAAATGCATGAATATGCAAGTAATCACAAAGACGAAGCAAGTGTAGCTCTCGGTATCAAGGAGCGGATTTTGGCTGGAGATATAGATGCACCGAGAATCACTGCAGTCGAAATCAAAGATCGTAGCAAGGGCGACGCGTTATCAAAATTCTTGGTTATTTCTCAAACAACATGGTTCACTATCCAATGTATCGCTCGATGGGCTGCCAGGCTACCAGTTACTGAATTTGAAATCATAACACTGGCGTATGCAGTGCTGAATGGAATCACATACGCTCTGTGGTGGAACAAACCGCAAAATGTTGGGGTGCCGGTGTATCTGGAGATGAAGCAGCGACCATCCGATTCTCCTACCGGAAAACCTCTAGACAGGACAAGAATAGCAACCGACATCGGCACGAAAACTACTGCAACAGGGGCGAATTCTTCTCAGGTCCTCGACAAGCCTTCCGAGAGGACGGATAGCAGCGCGAAGATGGAGCCAGCTCACTCAGTCGTGGAATTATCCCGATATGACTCAGGAACGACTGCTGCAGGCATCCAAGATACTGAAGGACAGGATTACATTGTTCCACAGAACCCCATGCCTGACGACACAAAACTTCGCAAGGACAGCTATTTTTCAAAGAATCTGAAGAAAACACGGGAGCGTAATAGAGGAATCCTATTGTTGGCAGCAATTTTCTTCAGGCTGATCGCTCAAGTCCTCCATCCATTTAGAAAGTTACTGGGAGCTCCATACGAATACGTGCAAGAAGGGGATCTTCGCGTTTCGATCTTCTTTGCGGAACCATTGGAACCTGGCGATTCGGGGTGGGGTGCATCTTATGTTTATGTGATTACGGGGTTGTTTGGGTGCGTTCACCTGATACCATCATTTTTCCTCGACTATCCCTCCCGTGTAGAGCGGCTGCTCTGGCAGATATTTTCAGGAATCATAACGGCACAACCTTTCTATGCGCTAGGCGTGAACTTTACCCTGAGATATGGTGGGGAACATTCTGCCAGGGGGCCCGACCGCGGCAGCCGCATTGGTTATCTTTTTGAATACATTCGCCACCTCTTCTACTTCTTACTTGGAACACAGGCGGTAGTCGGGCCATCTATTTATCTGGTTGCTCGCCTAGTCCTCATTATACTCGCTTGCCTTTCCCTCCGAGCATTGTCCTCACAGGCCCATCTTTCTATTGATTGGATTTCGTCTTTTCCCCATTTTATCAGTTGATCTGATACATATTGTATTTGTACCTAGTTAAGAGTATGTCACCGCTAGAAATCACCCCCCTCGCTTCTCCTTCTTGATTTACCGCTTACCGCTTGATGTAGGCTATCTAGAGTAAATTGACTGTCGATTTGTTGTTGATTAGCATTTAGATTTCATCCATCTCACACTTGGAGGCATTTCTTGCCCTGGAATGAGACACAATCTTGGGAAAAATACCATCGGCATGTGTCTGAATAGAATTAAGTACCAAAGAATTTCATGCATATAAAATAATAGGTAAGTAGCACTTTCCTGGTCGACTGGTACTGATCTGAAAATACCCGCCGCGGGCGCCCGTTGTAAACCTTGCTTGGCGGGGCAAGTAAATCACTGAGAGGACAATTACGCGAAGTGAAGAGGGACAAGCTCTCGATTCCAAGGACGAGGACTAACCCTGCTCTATGGCTGGCCAATGTTGTGAAAATGCGTACTATGATGCTACACGACGAATAGTACGCACGCGACTTCGATGCGCGTGCACCTTGTGACTCTTATTTTCAAATACTTTAGCCCATCTTCATAAAATTTCAGGAGGGTCGCCTTCAAACGCCTGTGCGCGGCGCGCGCTGCCGACTACGGTGTCAAATCGGTGTGGCGGCCGGCCGTCGGTCGAACAGCAGCTCGAACTAACGCAATTTGTACGTAACTAGTAGATTACTACTGAGTAGTCTTGTTGAGTATATTCACATAAGCTCTTCATTAATTTTTGTGGTTATGGGGAGGATACATGGAAGATTTCGTTTGGCAAGAGGCAGAAAGATGCCGAAATGCGGGGTGACGTCATTCTGTGCTCGCCGTCGATCCGGAAATGGCCGTCGTAACTGCCAGCCTATCTAGACGTCCAGCTCGCATCCTCGCCGCGTCCTCTTCTTCTTTCCCTTACTGCAAACTTTTCTCCGAAGCCGCAGGCTATGGCAGCAAGTAACGCGGTCAGAAAGATGCTCGCATTTCGCTCGTAGCTGTTGCGAATAGGCATATGCAGGTCCACGACGTGACGGCACTCGCACGCGACTTTAAGAGCGTGTGCACCCTGTGAGTCCTTTTTCAACGTTCGCTGGCTCGTGGTTCTCGTTTACATCATAACAAGTACCCTCCGAATCTCATAATAAGCGAGCCCGTGCGTTACAACTTCTATCTCTCGTCATCTCCCTGGTGGGTGGCTACATACTGACAGATTAGATATCGAGCACTAATTTTGCATGGGTGTATATGCAGGTATATGCATAAGATAGCTGTCATAACCGCATGCACCATCAGCGAGCGCCCGTCGACTTGTTCCGGGAATATCTGGGGCTGCGGTTTTTTCGCTGATCCGACTCGGCGACCCCAAGCATAGCAATGCATATCGACACCCTAAAAGCCTGAAAACCCCTTTTGCCAACGCATATAAGTAGGTTCTCGTCATGTTCGAGATCATGGGTGGACCGCTGGTATCTTACCTGAACCCCGAGGCCTGTACATCAAGGAACGTGTCTACCAGTCGGCGGCACGGCAGCGGGCTTCTGGGGTGCCAACGCCCCTATGGGATGATAACGTTGCTCTGCCGCCGCCGTCCCGGGACGACCTGGCAGGTTCTCCGTTTTCGCGGCCCAAATGCAGTCACCAAGCGAAATTGTGCGGGATAAGCAGCGCGAACGTGGGTGCGCCAGCCAATCACCGCGCGCCGCCCAAGGTCGTGTGCCAGGGTTAATTCTGGCACGTTTCTTGCGCACACGAGCACCTACTTATATCAATGCTAGGATGGATCGCACCCCGCCCCCACTCCCTTCTACATGCCAGAGGTATACTCTGCAAGTGTCAACCCGCCGCGTCGAGCTAAGCGGGCGCTTCCCGCTGAGACAAACGACGACCAACCTATAGCTTCTGTGACAACGGCGACGACAACGACAACGACGCCGTCTTCACCCCGCACGTTGCTGCCTATGCGGCCTTATGCTCCACGTACCATTGCATCTGGGCCAGAGCCTACGGAGGCGCCCCCGCCGCCCGCAAAGCGGGGGCGTAAGCCAGGCCCACTCTCGCGCACGGCACGCGAGGCGCAACGCCGTCTGAACCACTCCATCATCGAGAAAGCGCGGCGGACAAAAATCAACGACGCCTTGGCTGCGCTGAAGCAGCTCGTCCCCGCCAACTACGGCAAGGCCCCCGAGCAGACCCAGGACCAGCTTGACGAGGAGGACGACAACGACGAAGATTACGAAGAGGGGAAGACTGCCAAGGCACAGCCCGCCGCGGGGAAGGGCAAAGGCAAGAAAGAAGAAAAGGAGAAGGAATTCAAGCTCGAGATCCTCATCCGCACCGTGTCCTTCCTGCAGGACCTCCTCCAGCGCGTTGACGTGCTCGAGGCCGCTACCACTGCCGCTCCGCCTGAGCAGGCCCAGTCAGCCCCTGTGGCGGCGGCTCCCGCCCCGCCCAGTCAAATTGTGAACTGCCCCTCTTGCAATGCTCCCCTGAGCGCGCCGCGCCGGCGCTTACAGGGCAAGAAGCGCAAGCGCGCGCCCGTCGGGCGGCAATCGGACGGGTACTCATCCGACGACGACGACCGCGACGACCGCGCGGCGGAGGACGGCAGCGTCGATGTCTTCTCGCCTCCACGCCCGCTGTCGTCAACCGCTCCGCCGCCTGCGCGCCGCGCGAAAATTGCCCGGAGGTCGACGGTGCCTGGGCCGTCCCCGACGAGCGCGCACGGGACCGCCACCACCACCACAACACCGCAGGCGATGGGCGCTCCGCCCGCCGAGCCGCGGGGCTATACGGGCACCGCCACCCCTCGGCCGCGCGACGGCAGCGGCACTCCCGCGGCGGCGTCAGCGCGCTTGCCGCCTATCTCTGCGTGGCTCGAATGTGTGCTCGACCCGCAACTCCCCGGCGCGCCGAGTCGCAGTCCTCCTTCGGAGGCGCGCCGCCCGTCTGCGTCGCCGCACCTTGGCGCTGTCTCCAATGGAACGTCGAAGGAGAACAACAACAACAGCAACGGGGCGTATCTCCCCTCCCCGCCGAACTCGACGCGCTTCGCGCCTGAGCGCACTACACAGGCGCACCCGCCGTTCCTGAGCTTGGGCCCCGTCGCCACCGCCGCACTCGTCGGCCCACCCGCCTCCACTTCCACTTCTACTTCCACTGCGGGCTCGAACAACACCGCCACGAGCACCAGTGCGCGCACACCGGAAGACGAGTCCGCCGCCTCGCTCCTGCTACAGATCGCCGCCTCGCCGCCCTTCCGCGCCGTGCGCTCTGCCTCGTTCTCCTCCGCTGCGTCCGCGTCGTCTGCTGGCGCGCCGCCCACGCCCACACAGCCTTCCCTCAGCGGCGGCTCTGGGACAGGCGCGGTGCGCGGAGGGGGCAAGTGGCCCCTTGCTGATCCGTCGGGGTTCAGTTTGCAGGGCGCGGGCGCACAGGGATATTCGCGCGCTGGAGGCGGAGGAGGGGGTGCGCAGGCTCCGCCGCAGGTGCAGACGCCTAGTTCGCTACTGGGGTTGGATTTGGGTGCGGTTGGGGGGGCGTTGTTGCGGTACTAGGTTTCTTCCTTTGTTTGTTTGCTTCTTTTGTCGGCTTCGCTCTTTTTCTTCGCGATTCTGTGTTGTCCGAGTAGATCGCCGGCGGACGATTTCGTATACTTATATTTTATACCCATGTCTGTAAATTATGTACTCTATGTACCTTGTATGAAGTGTGCACTGGGTCGGCGTGCGTATACGTACGCCGCTGTAACGTTGGCTTGTTTGGAAGGCGTGCGCTACAAAGTATAAAGGCACCTTTGATGTGCGCGCGGATAGCGCGACGCTTCTTCGTTATCACACCCGGAAGTCCTGCATCTTGCCGACACACGGTCGCACGCCGCCACAGCACAAACGCAGACAAACGCGCTTGTGGAACTAGGTGAGTGGGAGCACGTTCCATGGTCCTGGAGGATGAAAATAGACGACCCACTGGGAGGGTATTCTTTTTGTTTATCCATGTCTTTCCTTTGCTATATTTGATTGTACAAAATCGGTTGTTCATGTGCGTACAGCGCGGGCTCGGCGCTCGGGCCCGGTTCCCTATGTACGCCTGACGGTGCTTATGTTGGCCTTTATTCAAATTTTATGATTTCTTTGACGCTGGAAATGAAAATGTTTATACTACGGAACGACCGCGAGGATGCCGTCACGTGTGGCGGTGGCAGTGGTGCGCTGTGGGTCCCGCCGCCGTCCCGACGCCTCCGCCACTGGCGCGCGAGGCGCTATAAGTATCAGGCGGTGAGCAGAGGTGAGAGCCACCCGCCCGACAACACAACGAGCGAGTCGCACACGTTCCACTCCGTTCTTTCTGCCACTCCACAAACACCTACCATCCATTCAACAGGTCTACCAAGCAGGCTACTGTTGCAATGCCTTCTAAGTTCGCCGCCCCGAGAAACGCCCGCCAGATGCGGGGCCCGCGAAGAATCTCAGCGCAGGGACCGCAGACACCTCCGCCCGCGCAGGGGAGTGGGGTCAATCCTACCGCCGTAGGTGCACAACGCACCGGCGACCCGCCGCAGACACCCCGCGACGCAGGGAGAATTACAGATAAACCCTCTCCTCTACTTGGAAATACCGGTTCTGGCTATAATTCCAAAAGAAAGGGAAAGGGAAAATCTCGAGGAAATGCGCGCAAGGCCAGTAAACCTCCGCCCACGCCCGCGCAAGCGGCACAGGCACGTGAAGACGCGGAAAAGCGTGCGGCGCGTGCGCAGGACATACTTTCAAAGCGAATCAGCGAGCGAAAGGATAGAAAGCACGCGGGGGAGGCGATGAAGGAGAGGGCGTATGGATTTTTGTTCTAGGCGACGTTGTGGAGTGAATTATGAAGTGGAGGGAGGGAAGCGCGTGGGAGAGGTGAGGGAGGCGGAAGTACAGGTAATTACGCGCTGCCATTGGTTTCTCGACTCTCGGAGGACGACAGCAGCTCGCCGGAAGCTCTGGATCAGGTGCTCAGTTTATTGCGCCTGCTTCTGGGCTCCAAGGACATTTAAATTTAAGTATATAGAAAAAAAAATTAGGACTCACATTAACGGGTATTGCTAGTACTATGCATTTCCCTGGACAAATATATGTAATCTGAGTGACTGTGGATTCGTGTAGCGTTAAGTTCCGAGTACTTGGGTTTTAAAGTGGCTCTCTTTAATGATGGTTCTCTTTTGAGCTGTGATTTTTTCCCCTCCAAACACGGCATTGCAGACTATGCTTGACATGTGTATGCCGATGTGTCGGCACCGACTTGAATACCTTGTTCTCGGCCTATGCTCAGCGACCAGTCAGGGTGGTGTGTCAAGTACTAGTAGCAGTGTTTTGTACAGGGACAAATTTGCATTCAGGATTTTCTCCATCTTCATTGTCCGCTCTACATTCGGGTCAGAAGAAGACGATCGTGCACAATTATCCGTCTCGGACTCTACCAAAAATTGAATGGTTCTCACTCTGTCGAACTAAGTAAGACTTGTATTTACACCGAGAACTGTCACTACCAAAGGACGTGTGTGTCCGACTCAGTACTTATAAAGAGCAGAAATGATCATATGCTCAACGCGCGGTGACTTGGCCGAAGGTTCCGACGAGAGAATGCGGAGAAGGGGTGGCTGGCCAGGGTAATCATCAAAAGCTATGATTGAGTTCCCCGGAGGTTCGCTACAGCGAATGAGCCCTGGATACTTATCAACGGCTCGGAGGACATATGATCACGTATACGTTATTCTCCCCATAACAAGTAACGAGACCCAACAAACTTTGATGAAATGCGTCCCAATCTGCTGTTATTTTCCGTAATTCCCTCTGAATCTTATGGTATGAATCATAGCAGTGAGCCTTACTTACGCTACCTTTGAGGAGGGCGATTGCCAACTTCTGGTGTTGCTGGTACTAAACATCCGCATACCGTGTTTTTGTCTATTTATAGAAATCAATCCGTTTCCGCCGGTGGCACAACCGTGGATGGAGGCGCTCGGTACATCAGAGGTAGACATAGCGAGAGTGTTTAGTGGTTAAAAAGGGAAGTCTCCGACCTCGTTTACGTTGGTCTTGTCAGCCCAAAATATTCTATCACAAGCCGGAAGCTCGGCGGGGTCATCCATAGGGGATTTGCAGATCGGCAGAAGACCTGCAGCTCACTTCCTTGTCGGACGGAATTTCAAATTCGGAGGGTATCAAGCCTGCGAGACAGGATCTTTGACAAGTTGTGAACGGTGAGTGATGAATGATCTCTCACCCTGGTTTATGGGAAGCCATAGCTCGATTTTCTCGGTCTGAGAGAGCCTATAAACGGATGCGAAAAAAACTATAAAGACGTTGCGATTCGACACGAATACTCCAGCTCACAGCTACTTCTCAAAGCTCACCAAGTAAGCCTCTGCATTTATCTCGCTTGAGTCATACTCTAAACTGCCCCTACTTCTAGGCTACTCAAATATTACTTGTACACTGCTAAGGACCTTTGAACAGCCCACGTTTGAACAAGTAGGTAAAACCCACAGTCCGCATTGGTGCCCCTGTTGAATTTCACTCACAGATATAACCATGAAATTCATCGCCGCCACTCTCGCCGTGCTCATGGCCTCCGCCGCCACCGTGTCCTCCGCGGGGACCTTCTCCGTGACCGCGTTCACCTCCGGGTTCTGCGCGTCCAGCAGCACCGTCATCTCGACAACCGCAGGTACCCAGGCTGCGAGCGGCGTCTGCATTCCACTCCCCCTCGACATGGCATCCGTCGACCTCGTTATGACCGGAACCTGCGCCACGACCACGTTCTTCTCTGATGCGGCTTGCACCAGCCCCAGCGACACGGACCTCGGCACTAACTTCAACGTAGGCTGTCAGACTTTCTCGAGCGGCCCGTTCCTCTCTGCCAAGGTTACTTGCTGAACTGCATAAAATCGTAGCGTTTCCGGAGTGTTCCTGTGATATTAGCAGGGTATATAAATTGGAATATAAAATATGTCATGTTTTCCACAAGTTTGCGATAGCCTGCAAAGATCAAGTGAAGAATATAACTAGATTCTGTTGGAATGGCTCTTAAGAAGATTGCAGTTTCTCATCCCTGGAATTTAGTTTATCAATAGCATCAGCGATGTTAAAAACCTGGCCGTCGGATTACTATACAACTAATAAATTTTGGCAAAAATAGAATGCATGTCAATGGAGCAGCGGAAAGCAGCGGGGTGGATGGCGGACATCTATTTCAGGTATCTATCTCTATTTATAGAAAAACATGATCCCGGACCGATACTCAGTACTCAGTACTCAGTGTCGGCCGACTAGCTGCCCACTGGACGACTCAAAGACGATATGGAAAACATGTTGCGGCGACTTTCTTGGAATTCTCAGTCGGTTTATCAATATCGCCACAATTATAATTTGAGTCCACGTCTTCCTCACTTGATAATATGTGAACATGGAACAAGTCAATCCTCGGAAAAGTGTAGTGGTACTGAGTACCAGCGGGCCCAAAGATTTTCACGAAATTCATACAGATTTGAATAGATCTACTGCTAGGAATTTAAATTAGATTCTTTTTCCGTTGAAAATTTAAAGTTCAGAAAACCTTTGGAACTCCAGAACGTTTCCGGGGTCCTCAGGACCTAGATCATCGCTTATAATGATATTGACAATAATCCGAAGTCTCTCCAAGTTCTGTGGGAAGCCATCCAGTGTTGGACGAGCTGTCAGTGTGGCTTGTGGATTCTCTTGACTGAATCTTAACGGCCCGTGAGAGACCACAAGATCATATAAAGAGCGCAAAATTCGACCGACAATACTGCAGAACATAACTTCTTCTCGGTCAATCCACAGGTAAACCCCTGTACTCGTCTTCTAATAATGTCACTAAGAGGCACACTTTTTCAGATCTATAGAACTTTGATCGCATACACGAAAATATTTGTATAAACTATATACAAACAGGTGAAAGTGACGTTATGAGGTATAAATGACATACTTACAATTATTTGTAGATTTATCCATGAAATTCATCGCCACTGCCTTCGCTGTCCTCGCGGTTTCTGCAGGCACAGTGTTCGCCACAGGCAGTTATTCAATCACAGCTTTCAACTCTGCGTCGTGTGCGACCACCAGCAGCCTCATCCAGACCACATTGGGAACCCAGGCTGCCGGTGATGCTTGCATCCCGCTGGCCTTTAGCATGGCATCCGTCGACCTGGTCATGAACGGCACCTGTACCATGGCTACGTTTTACTCCGATGCGCAGTGCAGCACCGTTATCGACACGGACAATGGTAGCCCTTTCAATATAGGCTGCCAGACGCTGATTAACGGACCATTCCGGTCGGCCAGAGTCGTTTGCTGAGCGGTTACACATCGGAAGTTCAGACAAAGTTCAGACTTTCTCGGAAAAGATATTGTTAGTGCGAAAGATCTATGTTACTATATTTAGAACAAAATACCCAAATAAAGACCAATATTCACGTAGGCGAAGGCAATGACGTCATCTGACTAGGTCGCGAAATCGAATCTTCTTGCAAAAAGTCGCAAAAAACCACGTTTTCTAGTAAGATGTATTCTGTATTATCATGGATAAAAATGGCTGCGGTATCTCCTTGTAAGATCCAAATTTACGCCTCGTCTCTCAACGTGCTAGCGATCAGTACTCAGTGCTGACCTCAATCATGTCGGTGGATCCGTTTCTCGTTGGGATATCCCACTGCAGACTATCATCGCAATCCGGTTCTTGAAGATGCAAATGCCGCTTGTCCAGTATTAACTCTCTCATTTTGTTGGACTAGTACAATACGACCTTCCTGGCCGATACTACCTCTAGTATCACAGTAGCAACGACTCTGAATCGGAGGTGGGACGAAGGATGTTCCTCGCCAATCTCGGCCCTCCCCAACTATGCACGTAATTTACATACACCTTCGGCGGCTGGAAATTACCATATACTTGGATGAAGCAAAGTCTGCATCTCATTTTCCTGTCATTGTCGTTCAACTTACCTCCGGATATCCATTCCGATAAAATCGATGGCTTTCTGTCAAACATGGCACTTGTGTTGCGTGGATCTGACCTCGGAGCAGGTCAGCAGCTCTATTACGCCCTCAAATTAAAGGAATCAAAGACCACGGCCAGCTGTGCCGGTACGACATTGGCACATGTTTGATAAACCAGGACCTCGGACAGCACTGGGTGCGGGCACAGACGGCGAATGCGAGCAGAAAGATGCTGTGGGAATCGGTGACGACATAATCTTTCCCTTTTGTCCTTTGCCACACAAGTTAGTACCCATTCAATCTGAAAGTCGTTCAAATGTAAATGCAGCGTAAATCACTGTTACGATATATTGTAGGCCGTCCCCTTAGTAGTATTATTATAAGAGGCCCGAAATTGTTGACTGGCTATGGGTCAGGATTTTAATTGGCAAGGATTTCGACGGATTCTGGCCATATATATATTTATTCGCCATTTCATTGAAAATGAATGCGCTATATCTTCTGAATTCTCCTACGGCGCTGAAAAACTTACCCCTTCTGCGGCTGCATTTCTTCCAAACGGAAGTTGCAAGGAAATTCTTGAGAAATTCTTGAGGAATTGCAAAGAAATTGCAAAGAAATTGAGGTTTAAATCCGGCTTAGGTCAGCAGACGCGAACTTATTGGAGCCAGTCCAAAACAAGTCAACAAATAACTTGATCTTCTTAACCACTGCCAACTCCCTTGCTTACATCGAGTACCGAGAGTTCTCTCAATGATCTGATTTCAAAATATTGCTAATACATCTTTCTTGAACGGACCTCATATGAGTCAGCTTATCAGAAAGGCCCGGGAATCCACTGAAGGATCGAGGCTCACCGTCCATGATTACTGGAACCCTTCAGCCTCCCATACCAGGACCCAAGATGCTGTGGTCAACGAAGCCCGCCATCTCATTCTATCGGCTGCTCGTAGAAGTTCGTGGAGAACAGCGAAACCTAGTGGAAACGCAACGAGGATCAAATTCAAACCTGGTGTGTGACTGTTCCATAGAACTAGTGACAAAGCTCAATCAAAGCTCAATTGAGGCATAGATTTTTGTTTTGTTCTCTCGAAAGAACCTCCTACGATTTCATTCTCTGCCCAAGATACAACTTTCTTGAAAACATGGGGGGATCCTGCCACAGAGGACGAGATATATCGAATTTCTGAACTCGAAAGTTTCATAGGAACAAACCTGGAATATCTGCTAGAAGGTTCAAAGAAAGATGACGCTTCTCCGAGAAATCAAGATCCAACAACAACAGGACCTAAAAGACGACGGTTGAATATTGGTTCGCTATACAGTGTCATACCACAGGTATGTAAGCATTTCTTCTCCTGAAGGTTTTGATACGACAACGCAATTTTCAGCCTCACATGTACCCATCCCCTTTTCTTTCCTTTGAAGCTTCCCACCCCTTCATGTCCTTCATTCGGCGAGAGCCCGTCTTCGTATCTCCATACACCGAAATCTCTTTGTCCGATGACGCCCGCGTGGCCTGGCTTGTTCCCGTTCGCGGTATACTTCCGTGGGATGATTGCTCTTCCGCTGTTGTTCTGGATGATTTGGATGATTTATTCTCGCCAGCGGAACGGGATATCCGCGTTACATGGACTAGGGAATCTCTCCTACAGTTCTGGAACTTTTTGATCGACTTGCGAAAGTCGGGGACTCTGGGTGCCTTGGGGATCTCATTCCACATCTCGCGAAGCAGTCTCTCTGTCAGACATACACCGCCTAATCATAGAGCAGTTGTCTTCCCTACCCCAGTCCAGCCATCGCACCCCACAGCTGCCCCAGACGGATCTCGCCCCACGATAAAGGCTGTCGATTACATCAAAATTTACCATGATAACCGGAGAAGACTACATCTGCGGCGTATATTAGACGAATGGGCCTATACTACTCCTGCAGGATGCGATCGGTCGGAGCGAGTCGTGTTGGCGAACTCTCGATTAGCGCTGCTAAATGATATTTCAGAGGCTATCCTTATTTTGTGACGAACTTTCATCTCAACTTCGGGTCTTTGAAGTTGCTCATCCTTCTGCTTATGAGCTATTCAGGCTCGTTTAACGCAAGTCATATGGATTGCGATGAAATGGCAATGTCCTATCTTCCCACTCTTTGCTTCTTTGTGATCACAGGACCTTCAAAAACCCAATACACCTCGTCTAAATATAGGCATTTTGGCCACATGCCCGAGTTCGACGCTACCGATGGATGTCAATGGTATCTCAATCAATTACGAATGAGTATATAAGGTGGAGCTCAGCCACGCTGCTGAAGATCCTCTTTCCTTTGACTGCCAGCATCCATGACGTCGGAGAAAGGCTCTCAGGTCGCTCGCTCCATAGAGGAAGTCGAAACCGATGGCGCAGGGCACACGAACAGCGAGGGCACGGCGTATCAAGCTCTGCAGGGGCCTAAACCTCATCGAAAACACTTCTTCTCTCCTCTTGATCAGGCATATGCCGACGCAGTGCACCGCGACGCTGAAACGGTTGTATATACAGCCGAGGAAGAGGTCTGGCCGCAATTTACCCTTCTATCTACTGATTCATTTAAACTTAATTTATTTTCATTTCAGCGTCTCGTCAGAAGAAAGATTGATAGAACCGTACTTCCTCTTGTGATATGCAGGTTAGTGTTCTAATTCTGAGTCGAGACCATCTAAAATGTGTATTAACTATCCACTAGCTATATATGTGAGTAGCCCGATAATGATGATTCTATGAGACTTTTCGACTGACGATGAAAATTTGTCTAAAGTCAACCAATTTGGTGAGCTTCGCTGAACCGCCTAAGCATACGTAAAAATTGACGTCAGTCACTCAGATCGGACGAACATGTCAGCCTGGCTTTAATTCTGGACATGCAATACACGCTCATATATGATCACAGTGGAAACGCCCATGTCATCCCTGCGTTCAATGAAAATTTCGTGAGTCTCCATTCTCAATTATCTGCGCATTCTAATCCTTTGAGTATACGTAGGGTATTGTCAACAACAACAAATGGACTCTTGTTCTGAGTATATTCTACGTCGGATATTGTGAGACTCGTAATATTCAACTGGTGCAGAGGCACTCAATTGAAAAATCCTAGGTCTTCTGGAAATACCTGCAAACAGTGAGCCGCTAATACCTTTTGCATGGTGTCTCCCTTTACAAGATCCGGATATCTGACTCTGAATACGCAGTACTACAGCGACACATTGGTGCTAATCGATTGTAAGTGTGCCTTCCTTGATCATGCTATGAGAGCTCACGCGTGTGTCTTCAGCTTCTTTCTCTCGCTCACATTTTGGGGTCTTGCATCGCTTTCAATTGTATACGCAAAGGGGTACCCGGGGCTCCTGGTGTTGAGGTTCGCGGCCTCCTTTCATGTTGCCTTCAAATCGCACCCTTAGAATGATCCAATTTCAGGGTGCTGATGGGAATCGGTGAAGCGGGTTATTACGCCGGGATGATCTACTACCTTTCTTTCTGGTATAAACGGTGCGCACCGGGATTTATTATTGAATTTTACATATTCTAAGCATGCTTCTCGTAGATCCGAACTTGCTTTGCGCATTAGGTAACCAAGATAGAGACTATTTGTAAATACCTTTATATAACGTTGCTCCGAAATAGCTTGTGTATGACGGGAACATTGCCCGGAGCGATTGGAGTAAGGCGCTACCTCTCATCCCTAATTCGAATTTATGCTAACCTGCTATCGTCACAGGGCTTACTTGCATTCGGCCTGGTACGCGCGCACACATCTGTTCTACAAGGATGGCAATTTCTTTTTCTCGTGTGTATATTATTTTTCGAAAGCTGCCCCATGCGCTGACCTTCATCATTGATTAGATCGAAGCCATCCCCACTCTCATCATGGCGACAATGATTCTTATATTTCTACCATCTTTCCCATTCTCTGCCACATTTATTACACCTAGAGAACGAGCTATTGCCCAAGCACGACTGAATCGCGATCATAAACCCCAATCACATGGGGGTATGACGGGAATGGCCGCTTTCAAAGCTATCATATCGGATCTAAACGCATGGCTCTTCATGTTAATCTATGCTAGCTGTACGTTTTTTGATTGTCCCACCTTTGTGGTTGTACTGAAGTTCGAGGGCTGGCTCAGTCAATGTTGGCGTAGCCACCATATCGTATTTCCTGCCCACAGTGCGTACCATAAATATCTGGTTCATTCGTTATATACTCTAACGCGCCCTGCTACGCAGCTTATCAAAGGCCTAGGATTCTCCTCCATTAATGCTCAGGGGCTCACCGTGGCTCCGTATGCCGTCGGCTGGTTCATGGTTTTCATCCAGGCATGGCACAGCGACCGCACGCGCGACCGCGGATGGCATATCATGGTCTCCTGTTCAATTTCTTTCATTGGCTACGTGATACTGGCAACCTGCGCAGAAAAGAGTGTCGGCGCGTCCTACTTCGCTCTCTTCCTGGTTGTTGGCGGAAACTACAGTTTGTTCCCTTTGGTTATGTGGGTCCATCAGCCGATACTTTCTACTGTTTCCCTGTATTTTATTGATATGTGTACGCAGGAGTTGGGCTGCGAACGCTTTCTCGCCAACCTCCAAGCGAGGCGTTGGGACAGCGTTTATCGTCTCGATATCCAATTGCGTCTCAATGTGAGTTCATTTCCGCTTCTTGACGGCGTTGATAATGTTGACACTGTGGATTTCAGTGCCTCCCCACAGGTCTACTTTGATCCATCGGATAGCTACCGAAAAGCTCACGCTCTCTCAGCAGGGTAAACCGTTTCATGTTCCTGCTTGACATTTAATCTATATCTCATACACTTACTTGCTCTAGGTGTCTACTCCTTTCATTCTTGGCAGCATTCGTATTACGCACCAGATTGACCCTTTTGAACAAGAGGAATCAGGAAAAGATGGCTGCCTTGTCTCCCGATGAAAGGAAGAAACTTGAAAACAAAGAGAGTGCCGAGATCTGGGATAATGATCCACGATATGTGTTTATGACTTGAGACAACTTGTTCGGTTTGGACGACGTTCACGAATCAAACCGGGATTATTTAGAGAACTTTGGTAATATCAATTCTTGAAAATATTCAATTAAACAAAGTTCGATTCTTTGGTTGGATATCTTGGAATTACTGGAATAAACTATTTGGTAGTGCGTGTATTCCGCGTTGCGTGTTATCGCAATTCGAGGTCGTGAATGCAACGTCCGAGCCTCCCTTATGTAACGCAGATGCAGGGTCAACGGACAATTCGAATAAGTAAATTAGTCTCCCCTATTTGGTATTGAAGAACTCTTCCAAGTACTTACATATTCTGATGAAATTATATGCCATTACTTACGAATTCTCTCATGTTGGAGCGTTTGTCCGTCGGTAGACCTGGAGAACTAACAGTTATGCTTTTCTCAAACGAGAGGGTGTAGTCTGAATTTGGTCTGAATCATGAAATCGAAATACTAACTCTTACTCCGGACTTCGGAATACTTGGCCTTGACTTGGCCGCTGCGCTTACAATGTCTCCTGTCAGTTTTGAGAAAAAGTGAACAAAATATAGCGGTATAAATTACGGCGTGAATTGATGTCAATAAGATCAGTAGAAATACGTGCATCAATTGGCGTATGTACGATTACTCTCGACCTCTACCAGACTGCTATATCAAGTTAGACTTGGGGTTCATCCTCATTATAGCGCCCGGATGCCCAGCTTCAACTTTTCGTGGGCCCTCGGGATGCTTGTACTTACTAGTCCAGCCTCAAGCACGAAAAATAGTCCCTTATTTCAGTCAGAGCTTAGATATCGAGACGAGACAAATTTTAAGAGAATATCTGAAGCTTCCCTGGACCCCAATTCAAGAATAGAATGTACGTTTATTTTCGGGTGGTGCTATCGCGTACTAGCTCCAATTCTATGCTAGAACATTTGCATGTGATGTGCCTGAGCACGCTTCCCAAAAAAAGGACCAAAACGGATGCATAAACTCTGCCGCCTCACAACTTTCCTCTCTTGTTTCTTAACGCCCATCACCACCTCGTCAACGACCTGCTTTTCAGCAGCCCCACTTTCTCTTAAACTTTCATTCGTTTAACCCAATCCTCAACACAACCATGTTCTCCAAAGTCTTGATTGTTCTCGCCACTGCATCTGCTGCCTGCGCCACCGTCTTTGTACGTCTTTATGAGCTGTCGGAAAACGTATCATTCGTCTCATTCTCTTAGGTTACTTCCCCCGTTGCTGCTACGTCATTCACTGGAGGCCAACAAGCCGTTGTGACATGGCAAGATAGCGGAGTGTCCCCTACTCTCGCAGAGTTCGGTCCCTCTAAGATCTCCATCTACGCCGGAAACGCACAACAACAGGCAAGTCGATCTATGTTAGTTATCGCGACCGCGTTTTGACCGTTTTGCAGACTCTCCTCCAAACGCTTTCCAACAGCACCGATGTGTCTACAGTGTCGCAGCTTACCATTACCCCTGACCCCAGTATCGGTCCCAACAGCAGTGAATAGTACGTGCGCCACAACTTTGCGCAGTCGCCCCTCTAATCTATATGGCAGCTTCATCCGGTTTGAATCGATTTCCCTGAAAGATGCTACGCAAACCCAGTACCCCGCCCTTGCCTTCTCCGCGAAGTTCGCGTACGTACCATTTCATTCTTTGCGTCTCGAAGCAGTGACCCCTGACCAAGACCCTTTACCACAGGATGACTAGCATGACCGGTGTCTTCACTGCCGAAATCCTGTCCCAGATCGCTGGACAGTCGACTGCTCCCCTTGCAAGCCAAACTTCAGCCGCAGTCGCCTCGACCACCGCACAAGCGTCCACTACCAGCGCGAGCAAGTCTTCTGCCTCCACTGCCTCGTCTACTAAGGCTTCGGCAAGCTCAACCTCCACCGCAAGCAGCGCGACGGGCGTGCGCGTCGGCTGGGCTGCTATTGCCCTCAGCGCTCTCATTGGCGTCTCCATGTTCTGAGTAACTCCGGTCACACTACGACGCTGCCTTTCGATTCAAGTGTCTGTGAAGATACGATTTACTTTACAGAAATGCGCTTGACTGTCCTGGTCCATACCCGCTTAATTTTGCAAATAGATTAAGGTTGTCTGGTTTTTTTTGTCGGAGTAATAATAGAGTGAATTCGCTAGAATGATGGAATGCCTGAATCTATTTTCGAGTGAGTGCTGTGAACTCCATGTGGCTTGCCGCTTGACAGTGATTTTTTGTGCTCCGAGCAGATGGAAATAGGACGCACATAAGCGCACAAGCTCTGATTCCTGAAATTTGAAAAGGTGAGGGAGCGTGAGGGTTGCAAAGAGGTTGGCATATCGACAATTCAGAATACGCGACGTTTTAGGCATGTATTACACCTCCCATCTTAGTCGTGTATGATACCTGAGGTCGGAGGAAATTTGTCGAATGAAATTGACTCATGTAGCTCCAGAGCCTTGCTTCCTCGTCGCTGATCCTTTGGCTGATCCTTTGGCTGAGAGGGAGAAAGGCGCCCAAGAGCTGACAGAGATCTGGGAAAGTGTACTATTTTGAAAGCACCAAAAATGATATGCCCGAGGTGCCTCTCCGAAGTCCTGAAATTTTTTGGAGTAGTGTGTTACCTTGACTTCTCTATTCTCAATCCGAAGCAGTGTATAAATTGAGAGTGTGGCCGAGTGAGAACCTCGGGGAATCTGTCTTGAACAAGAAGAAAGCAAGAGGCTGCTTGCAGCAATAGCTGACCTCGGTTCCGCAAGGATCGGTAATCGGCGGCTATTGTACTCGGGCGTGGCGGGAGTAGTGACTTTTGTGGGAAAGATATAACGCCTGTTATGTCACGTAGGTATATAAGCACAAGGGCAGAGTTGAATGTTCCCAAGTTACTCTACTTACGTTTCCCCCGAACTCCAATTTTACCCCCACCACTCGTTCAAACACAACATTCGTTCAATATGTTCCCCAAAGTTTTTGTCGTCCTTGCCGCCGTTTCTGCGACTTTCGCAAACGTCTATGTATGGTCTCGCAATTCCGAGTCTGGCGCCTGCAAGCTGAAAAAAATAATTTTTATTCCATGCCAGGTTACTTCCCCTGTTGCCACTTCGTCGTTCGCTTCCGGCCAACAGTCCACCATAACATGGCAAGATGACGGACTTTCCCCCTCCCTGTCGTCTTTTGGTCCTTCCAAAATCTCCATTTACGCAGGAAATGCCCAACAACAGGTGAGTTCATTTATACTCGTACATTAAATTGTAGCAGCGTGTTGAATATTCTCCTAGACTCTTCTCCAGTCTCTCAGCAACTCTACCGATGTATCCCAGGTATCTCAGCTTGCTTTCACCCCCGACCCTACCATCGGTCCCAATAGCGCCCAATAGTATGTTCACGATTATACACTTTTCCAATCTCTAATAATTTTCCTCAGCTTCGTTCGCTTCGAATCCCTGTCCCTCGCGGACGCTACGCAGCCCCAGTTCCCGGCTCTTGCTTTCTCTGCCAGATTTACGTGAGTGCAAGGACTATAGCTTGATATACGTTCTCTGATCATTTTTCTTCATCCCGGACAGTCTCACTGGCATGACGGGCACTTTCTCGGCCGCCGTCCAGTCGGAGATCAATGGCCAGTCCACCGCTCCCCTTGCCTCGCAAACGACCCTCGCCACCACATCCACTACCGGCGCTGTCGGCGTCACCACCGTGCATTCCACGACCACCACGGTCGCCAGCTCGACGAAGGCGACCACTTCCGCCAAGACCACGTCAACAACGAGCGGCGCCATGAGCGTCCGCGTGGGCTGGGCTGTAGCCGCGCTCAGTGCTGTTATCGGCGTTTCGATGTTCTGATGTGATTTCCACCTGGTGTATCACCGCTCCTTATCCGGTTCCATCGCACAACATACCCTGTGATCTAAATATACCTCAGGATGGCTCTGGTCTGTCCAGATCGCCTGTACCTCCCTGCCTAATTCCCCTCTACCCTACTGTCGATTGCATTGTTGTGTTATAGGATGTTGTAGTATGTTACTTGCTACAATTTTAGGGTATATTTATGTATCGGGGTCAGCAACAGGCCAGGCGTAGATTCTGTGTTATGAGAATTCTAATTTAAATGATGTGGTGGACGTCTACGCACGTCCTTTTGTACGCTTTCGTTTCTCCTTGTGCAATCAGAATCAAGAATGGGAGTTTCAACAGCTCAGTTGAAAATGTGCCCCAATGATAGGAACCAAGTAATTGAATATGAAAATCAGACAACACCAACTAGATCAACTTGGTCATCATTGGACACCATCGAAGTCTGCCTGCGATAGATTCAGACTATGTAGGCCTATTTTCACTGTACACCGTCCTGTCCCCCCTCGTTGGTACGAGAATAAACATGGCTATTTTTAGGTTTCTCACTACTTACACTCAATGTCGGTATTTCTTCACGGTGCTCACACTTTCGATACCTATCGAATGTCGCAGTGCATTTCTGAAGATAAATATATAAATTATCTTGTAAATATCCTAGCCCTAGATTTGGATGACTTGAGGGGGAAAGTGAGGGCTCATTCGCCGTTACACGTCGCACACTGGCCCATAATCGCCGAGTCCTCGAGAAAAAATTACAATTCTTTCTTCATATTTGGGATAGGAAGTTTATAGCCAAGTAAAGGGGCGAGATAGGATCCGACGGTGACGACCATCTACCATTTGAATGTAGTCAGCGCCTGATGAATGGCTGGGAGTCTGAGGAGTTTAGTACTCACCATTCTTTCGAGCCATTTGATGTGCAAAGGAAGGACTGGACGGCCATCTCCGTGATACATGATCTGCATGATACCGAAGAAGCTACTGCATGTCTTTCCTCCAGCAAATACATTGCGGAAAAACAGCTCTTTCTCTTGGTCCTGCCAATCATTGATTCCAAGTCAGTATTTGTTCCAAACCACTGAACGTATCGAACGAGACTGACCATTGGCACCGTTCCCTCCTCGAGAATGCATTCCTCTCCTTTGACCACGCGTAGACTGTGCTCGACACCTCTCGGAATTGCTATCTCTCCGTCTTCAGGGGTGTAGAACCTCTTCTCATTTCCTATGCGCACTTCGACGCGGCCCTCAAGGATGTGGAAGATTTCATCGTGCCGTTCGTGCCAGTGAGCCGGCACATTGAATTCCTCTTCGACGTCCTTTTCAATATGCACCCGGGTAATGTATGAGCTATTGCTGAGGAAAGTCTATTGCACCGGTTAGACCTTTCAGAGTCATTTTTATGGTACCTGTACGCACCATGGTCACCCCATGGGCGAGCTTGATTGCAGGGGGGAGGGTGGTATCAGAGTTCGCCATGATGGTTTTTGTGGTATCAAGGGATGAGGTATGTGATGAAGAAGGAAGACAGAGGGGGTGAATAGCAGCTGCTCGTAACCGCTCATATTTGTCGATTTATACGCACGACCGGTGTAAATAAACCTCCGCAGGATGTTTCATCAGTATCTAAGTATCAGAGAGTTCATACCCCGCTTCTCACTGGTGGAAGCTCGTGAGTAACCTACATACGGCTGGCCTACTACAGGCTACTACAGGGTCCTTTCGCCTTGACATTGGCTCCTATTGGCCCTCCGGGACCGGTGCAAGCGATCATATCCATGATTTGATGTCGGCAGATGCAAGGCAGGTGGCCGGCATCTGCGCAGTCGTTCACGTATGTAGAATGTGAATGTTCATTGGCGTAGTCATTCTAGTTCAGAGGTATTCGCTGGGTTATTATTCCTGTGTAGGCGTAAACTTGAGCGGTAATAGGCTGGAGTCCAATGATTCGTAGGTTTATACATACAAGACATCAAAAGCATGGCATAACGCCAATGTAGCGCATGAAAAGAGCATCGCCTCAACACGCTCGAACAGGGCTGAGACTACTGTTGAATTGCTGGCAACATGATCATCGCTGCAAGGATGTTGCAGAGGTTTCACGGCCTCGCACGGCCTCGTATAGACCTGCGCGGTCACCGGAGGCACTCTGTAACCCATAAGCATTAGTTTACAGCAAAAAGTTGGCAAAAAGTTTTGATTTTGTAATGGTAGTCCCATTCAAGCTCGTATTCTGCGATAACCCATGCATAGACATTTGCAGCTTATGTATTGTGAATACACAGACGACGTTCAGGTGCGATTCAGGCGGCTCAAATATTTTTCTTTATGCTGGGGACTGTCAACTTGTACCCAAGCAATGGGGCGATGTAGTAACCGGCGACTGTCACCAGCTACATCCACAGGAATGTGACAGTCAGTACTTATAAAAAAATTTGAGAGGAGCAGTTGCGACAATCACTCACCAACCGTTCCAGCCATTTAATGTGTAAGGGAAGGCCAGGACGCATGTCGCCGTGGTACATGATTTGCATTACCGTGAAGAAACCACTGGCCTCTTTCCCTCTGGCGAACATGTTACGGAAGAACAGCTCTTTCTCCGGTCCCTGTAAATTAGCGCTCCGGATCAGTATATTGTTTGGCCTCGAGCCACCGAGTCGGCATTAATTTCTGCTATGACGCACCATGCCCACTGTGCCTTCTTCAACTATGCATTCTTCGCCCTTGACAATTCGCAGACTGTGCAATGTGCCTTTTGGGATGAGGATCTGGCCATCCTCAGGGTAATAGAATCTTTTATCCGTGCCGATGAGAACTTCAAGGCGTCCTTCGATGACGTGGAAAATCTCGTCGTGCAGTTCGTGCCAGTGCGGAGCTACGTAAACTTCCTCTGGGACGTCTTTGGCAATATGGATACGTGTCAAATATGGACTGTCCGAGTCCAAGATAAATGTCTGCACCAGTCAGTGATATCTAGGGTTCAACTGTTGCCCAACTTAGAGGATGGCATGGTGCGCACCATAGACGATCCTGGAGCAACTGCTATCGTGGAGGGTGACGCATCAGGTGAATCCGACATTAGGACGATCCCGGCTAGTTGTGCGAGTCAGATAATCTGGGTAGACGGACGTTGGAGGGACGTAGAGCAGAAGTAGAATGGGTAGAGAGCTGGTTTGGAACGACCGCAGCCGCGCACACCATTTGACTTATCTAGTCTGAAGCTGCATAATAATAGTAGATCAAGTCCTGGCCGAGCGGCCCTTCTGTCACGGTGTGTATTCATCAATCAGATTCAGCGCATCAAGTATGCATCAAGTTGTGATCGGGACGCCACAAATCAGTCTGGACTTTGGACTCTGCAATGAGAAGCACCTGCACAAACACACAACACAGAGATTCAGAAACATCGAATTGCTACATACTTTATATACTCTTCTTCAAGCTGGGAATTGTCAATTTATAGCCAAGAAACGGGGCGACATAGTACCCCATGACGTTGACGAGCTGCGTTGAGAGGAAGGGGAGATTCAGATGGTGTTCGTTCAAAGCGCCTAGAGTCGTAGAGGAGCGGCGAGACGTTATTCACTCACCATCCTTTCCAGCCATTTCGAATGCAAGGGAAGCGCGGGGCGCGTATCGCCGTGGTACATAATCTGCATGGCTCGAAAAAAGTTATCGACTTGCTTTCCGCCTGCAAGCGCATTGCGAAAGAACAATTCCTTGTCGTCGTCCTTGAACGCAACGGATCAGCTTTAATGCAGAACGCGGTCTAAAAGAGGCGCACACACCATGGGTTCCGTGCGTTCCTCAAAGATACACTCCTCTCCCTTCACCACGCGCAGGCTGTGCACAACGCCAGTCGGGATGCGTATCTCGCCGTCGGCGGCGGTGTAGAATTTCGTCTCCGCGCCAAGGCGCACCTGGAGGCGGCCCTCGAGGACACGGAATAGCTCGTCGTGTTCTTCGTGCCAGTGCGCTGGCACTTGGAATTCCTCGGGGACCTCTTTCTGGATATGGACGCGCGTTAAATACGCATGGTCGCGGAGGAAGGTCTAGTGCAGCAGGGGCATTTCGAGGAGGCCTACATGTCAGTGCTCATGTACCCCCGCTCCCGATTGGCTGGAAGCAGCCTCGGGACGGATTTGCACGCACCATGCTCACTCCGTGGCCAGCTGCGATCGTATCAGGGAGTGCACTATCATATTCAGCCATAGTTGATGTTGATGGATGGGAAAACAATCAAAACATGCTGTAAAATGAGAGGGTAAGCATCTGAAAACAAGGCGTGGTGTACCGTGAGACCGACGCAACATGATTTGGCTATACAGTGTACAGAACACGGTGTACAACTCAACTACAGATTCATCCGGTAACTCGAATGTTATCAAGGCCTATCCTATTTGAACAAACAGGCGGTATGAGTGCGGAGCTGTTTCTGAAACGCATACTTATCTAAAGGCCATCAAATATAACGACAATGGCAGGTAGAGATGGATCTAAATCATGCATAAAGCAAGTAGAGCATATGACGAGGGAGGGGGTGTCACGAGTGGAAACAAATAGAATAAAAATATATCGAAAGGAGGCGGCGGTGCTGGGTAGCGCGTCGAATTGTAGAAAGGTGACACTGAATGAATGCTGGCGCTGGGCGCGCATACGCCACCGGGATATAGGTATGTCGGTGCGTGGCATCGCTTGGGTATAGCGGCATAATGTATTTCTGGGGCGCAAAGGGGGTAAAAAATACACTGAGAAAAGGTGTCCGGATGAAAGGCCTATGACAAGGTCGAATAAATAATGGACGCGACAACCGTCAACACAAGGACAGAGCGACTAGCACTCCCTGTCGAAGCGCTGCTCACAGCGGGCGTGGTAACAGCCTCCGCGGCGGTGCCCGAGGTGACGGGCACAGTAGATGTGGAGGATATGGATACCAATGTTGATGTCGACGTTGATACCGATGTTGACGTTGTCGCGGTTGTCGAAGGGGTTGATGTTGGTGCGAAGGTGGAGATTGAACTGGATGTGGTTAATGCGCTGGATGATCGCACAAGGCTGGACTTGGAGCTTGACAACGCCGAACTTGTGGACCGCACAGAGGTGATTATACGGGATGAGGTGGTCGTAGCGACTGTGGTCTTCGACGTCGCACCAATCGTTCTGGTGGAGGTCCCAACGCCGTCGGAGGTGACAATTGTCGACGGGATCGGAATAGATGACGTAGCTGATGGAAGGGGTGTGTCAAACGATCCATTCATGCCGGTAAGCCTGTATATAGATGTGAGCTGCCAATCCAAGACAGAAGAGGCATGGACTCGCGTGAAGAATGACGACCATCCGGAGTACGGGATGCTGTTGTTTCCCTTCAGCGTGGTTGAGGTGATGGCAATGTAGCTGGAATGCAACTGAGCACGGTTCTCGCGTACGGACGGGAAATGGGGACGAACTATGTATCTGAGTTCGGGCCAGCGGACGGGTTGGGGTTGAATGTGACAGAGTGTTCCGTCGACACGTCTACTGCAGGTATGGTTTGCACAAGTTGCTACACTGGACATTTAGCACTCATCGGGGTAGTCAAATTTCAACATACCTGATGCCCGGTGTACAGACCGACTGTAGAAAGGCCAATAGAAGACAACAACGGCCGTACGCCATTATCAACCCAAGTAATTGTACACGGTTTGTCGGCTTCACAAGTCGAACCTTCCAGCGGTTGAACCACCTGAATGACGGCAAGATACGTGAAATTTTGTCAAGACGATCATGTCATAAGGACTCACGAAAAGTTCAGCTTGAGCGACACCCAGATATAGAGTAACGATAACCAGGAATATATGTATCGGATACATTTAAAGAGTGGAGTTGTTTCGCGCGAAGGAATGTGGTAGCAAGTTGCTCTTGCAGGTTAAGGATTTAAAGTTGACGAAGATTTTGGCACAACTGGATTGATCTAAGACTCAAGAGCCTGCTTGTGATGCATAAAAGGCGAGAGGAGGTGATGAGAGTAGAGACGGAAGATAGACCCCGAGTCTTTAGTTAGGCGTGAAAATCGTAATGGTCGTCAAGGTTCAACATGGCGAAGCATGCCATCAGGATACGACCGCCGGCAAACGCCGGCCACTGACGGGCGCCGTGCCGGCTTGGCAGGTGCGCTGTCGATCGTCCTTTGGACTTGATGATCGTCTCTTGCCAATCTTTTACGCTACTAGGAGGTAGTAATCCGAAGAACCCACACAAATAGACCCACAGTATCGGGTATGCATTCGAATGATTACATTCTCCAAATTTTATCTCGTAGACCCATCTATCCGTGTTATAAGAAGCCTATTTATAGGCTTTTCGAACAGTGCAGATGCCAAGTAAGGTTATGCTGGAATGACTATGATTCCTCTTGAAGATGTGGGTCAAACCGAATTATCTTAGAGGCTCGTTATATAGGATCAAAAAGCCCGCGCCAAAATGTCTGTCGAGGGGGCAATGTAGCCTTCAAAACTCTGTATTTTTTAATTAAACGACGTTCGGCGAGCACAGTGTATTTGTAGATAATAGAACTCTTCACCGGAAAAATGAAGATCTAGGTCATGAATAGCATTAACGAAGGTGAGAGAAATGTGATCATTCGAAGAATCGTTGATTAAGTGGCGGTCAAGTATACTGGTATGTATCGCATGGCGCAGTATTTATCCTAAATAAAGTAAAATCTCAACGGCTCGAGCCTTCAACACGAAAGACACACCTAGAGTTGGGTAGACTGTAGTAACTTGAAGGAAGAGCACAGCAACTATGGTAGAAGAAATATTTTATTTCATCATTCCATGGTTCGACTTCAAAGCTTCACTTGTGAGGCACCTTAACAAACAATCTATGCAGAAGCTTATTCCACAACTTCAACTTGCAGTGATGCCACAGCAGTGAGCAACAGTTGAGCGCCAAGTACCTCGTCGTACCAATTTTTAGGTCGTCCTACCAGGAATTCTATACATAGCGACAATATTTGAATAACTAATCTTCGAAGAGAGCTTGTCATCGTCCCATCTGTGATACGCTCTTCTCCAACACTGCAGTCCGCATGTCCGTCTCACTTCCTGAATCCCTATCTCGCCGCGGCCTGCGCTGCGAGAGGCCCGGGGAGCCGCTCCTATCACGCTGCTTCATCATAATACCGCTCCCACCGCCGTGCCCCGTCGGCGGCGTGCCACTCCGCGAGCTCCGCCCGCGTGATGACGCATTGGATGACCGGCGCAGAGGCGTGGGCGGGGCGGTGGGGGCAGCCGCTGGGGGCGGCCTCCGCCAGAACAAGAGCCGCCCGTACCACTTCTGCCGGAGCTCCGCGAACTCCTTCTCCTCTCGCCGCCGCTCGAACGCGGCGCGGTAGCGCTCGTACGCCTCGCGGAAGTTCTTGTCCACGCGGGAGGAGAATATCAGCTCCCCGCGCGGGTTGTTTGCTGGCGGTATTGTGTGTATTGGGCGCGTGGTCGATGCGGACCGTGCCCGAGCCCGGGGCGAGGGAGGGGTCGGACTCGAAGAACGGGACGATGCTGGGGATTGGGCAGATGCTGATGCTTCTTCCGGCCGAGGGAAGAAGAAAGATAGCGGATTCCAGTACAGCTTTGAGCGCAGTGGGGGTTTTCGGACGTTCAGGTACATGTTCAGCGAGCGCAGTGCCCGGTTAGCGTGTGGCACGTATCTGGCGGCAGATCAGCGGAGTCACTATACAGATGTAGGATGTGGCACACATACTTGTTTGCGTATGCGATCTTCTCCGCGTACATCCCGCTGGCAAATACAAGTACAAGCGTAGTGACACTCACAAATAGAAGGCCGCTGCCGATATATGGATGGAGAGTGACATTGGGATTCGCCTCGTACACTTCGGGGAACAATCGTTCGAGGAACATTCGATATGGCAGCGAAAGCAGTGAAGTTTCCGGTGGAAGAATAACCTCATAAAGTAGAAAAGCTATCACAACAAGCAGCTGGAAGAGAAATACTGTGTCGAGGAGATCAGCTATAGCAATCGTTGCTGATTTCATGCACGCACGTTGGTACCGCGCCTTGCGCCGCTGGAGGTTCGCCGCGTTTGTTTTGAGCCTCTCTTCAAACAGGAGAACGTCCCTATACGTCGCAACATCGTTTGGGGGGTCAAATGAGCCTCTAGCAGAACGAGGCGGCATCGAGTTCGTGGGCGGAAGCAGGCCGAGTACTAATTGCTAGCCGCCGTGCTGCACGCGGAGCTCGGTATGTAACACGCAACAACAGTTACGATAAGATAAGATGGCCAGTATTTATTCAAAATCAAATGATCTTGAAGTGGTCTTACTATCGTCGTTGAACCGTTGAAACGCAATTGAAACGCCTTATTTTTTTCTGGATTGTGGCCTTTTCATGAATTCCAATCATCTCTAATATAAGATGCAGCTGCAGCCGTTCGGTTTGTGCGATCGTATATTATACCCAATCTTCAGTATCATTAAATGTTTTATAAATGTCCACGAAGTGGCACAGGATTAGTCTTTTTATCTCCTTCCCATTCGCCCCAGGTGACGTAAATAAAGATTGTCCTTAAAAGTCCCCAGGCTATTAGGCATAAGGCTTCGAATATGTACTCGAATATCCGTCTTCGTGGTCAGATACGTTCTTAAACTTTACGGGCACGTAGTGCGGGTCAATAACGCGGCTGGCTTGCTGCTTCTTCGACGAGCCTCGCCGAAGCCAGGCCATGACGGCAAAGGCAATTAAACACAAGGTGACGAGCAGGTTCCCAGCGAGCAGGCCGATGATGACTGGTCCATAGCTGCGCACCAGCGGGTCTTCGTAGGAGCCGACTGCGGCACCCGGGTTCGAGACGAGAGTCTTCCCATTCTCAAACCCTGCGTCCGCAGAATCCGGGAGAGTAGCCGTATCCGTGTTCGCAGGGGACATGTCCGTGCTCGTGTCTGTCCCGACGTTGCTGTCTGAGGCGGCGTTGATGAGAAGGTTAACGAAAGTCGCGGGGTCTAGCTCAGGTGGGAGCGAGGCCATGGTTTGCCCACGGATGCTGATAACTTGAGCGTCAGCTGTTGCTGGATTTGTCGTACTGAGAAGCTGCATGTAAGGATCACCCGTAGAGCCATCTGGCAGAGTGTCGCCGAAGTCGTACCTGCGGGGATGGTCAATGAACTAGGCATGGAAATTATGGATGAGCAACATACACGGAGTATACGTTTCGAAGGAACGAGTCCCCCAATATGATGTCAAAGTCGCCGCCACCGTAGTTATCCGCACCCGTGAACGAGGATACACAAGCAGTGTATTCTTGTCCGTTAAGTGCAATCGTCTCGCTGATGGTGCTCAGATCCAGAGGATGTAACAAGTAACTCTGCGATCTACACGTATTATGTTGAGTGTCATAGATCACAGGCAATAGAAAGCGGTAAAGGACTCACGCGAATGTGAATTCTACGTGAGCTGTGGTGTTACACGGAATGATCCATACGCGTGACCCCCCATAGATGTACAACGCAGAGCCAGGGATCTGGGAGTAGATTGAATCGAAAACAGAGACCGGAAATGTTGCATAGGGGGTGCCAGTGTCCAGCAGGACCTGTGCTTGTCCAGCGGGAACGCCCACAATCGTGGATTCGATCGTGACAGGGTTTCCATTCACCGAGATACCCTCGAGGAGCGTCGTCCACCGGTCGCCCCCTTGCGGGAACTGGGCGAGTTTCGGTTGGGTTTGTACCGCAGTGAATTGCCTGTCGTATTCTCCAATTGAAAACGAGCCCCCCGTGGTGTCCTCCAGATCTCGCGTGCGTGAGAGGTAGAGAGCGATGAAGTTGGGCTCGGCGGGGTTCTGAGCAAATAGATTGCGCAGAACGGACCGTCCCCATGTCGCATCCTCTCCGTACCGCGCTCTGATAGCAGCGTTTATGGGCGATACGGCGTTGAAATCGAAGCTCAAACCCATGAGCCCAAACACGCCAATCTCTTGAAAGTCACCGATCGTTACTTGTGCAGCGTTCACGAAGGCCTGTCTCTCAATTTGGTACGACCCAAATGAAAAGGGAGACACGCCAATGTTTCCATTGACTCCGTAACTACCATCTCCGTAGGTGAGGTCCAGTTGAATCCCTGTGTCGTTGAAGGCGCCGATTCCCCCCGGCGGAATTACCCTATTGCATTGCGTCGTCAATTCCAGGAGATAAGCTAAAATTAAGGACAGACCAACCATAGATCGGTACTTCCGGTATCGAGCGCTACCAGAACCTCTGCACCAGTGTGAACGACAGTAAACCCTCGAGCGCAGGACACGACGTACCAACACCGTTTATCGTGATGTCTGTAACATACTATATAATAAATGGTGCTTGATATGAAGGTGGGGTTACATTGAACTATGGTGAAATTCATACCCGGACGTTACCGACGTTCCCTAAGCGGTTATCACTGGCGCCGTTGGTGGTGTTGGCCTGCGGAAAGGAATATCTGCTGGGACTCCAAGGAGAACTGACGGTGGCACCTCTCGGAGCCCGTTTAAGCGCAAGGTGCATCGCAGATGTTGTCGTGAGAAGACTGAGGCACGCAAGAGCAAAGAGCATCGCTGATAGCAGGACCGTCGTTGGGCTCCGATTCGGGGACATGAATGTGTCGTGGGGGTTATGTCGAGCCTGCTCGTATAGAAAGAAGATGAGGGGTACATCATGGTCAATGTGTTCTTATATATGTATATGGCTCGGGCGGCAGGTACGAGCACAGCCGAATGACAATGGTATCATGATGCCCACCGCTGTGGGCTACAGGTGTTTTGCGCAGGGTCAATCGGTCGAGATTGATGAAACGAGTATGTTTGGTCTAAACGAGAACAAGCCCATATACAAGGATACTTATACTGGTTCAAGAGTGCTTCATACTGAACAGCGCCCCTTAGTTTTTTTACTGAGCCAGAAATCTGCACGGCCAAGCAAAGTATCGCGAGTTCTGGTAGCAAATTGCCGCATTAGCCATCGCATAGTCGTCGAAGTTGCAGAGTAGACACCGCAGGAAAAGGCTTGGCACCGCTACTTGACAGATTGAGGGCAGCACGGGCGTCCTCCAGCCTGCTTGAGCATGGAAATGAAGTTGCCTAAAGGCTGTTCCGCGTCCCGAGTCTCCCGGTGAGGATGATTTCGTTAAATTTGTATTTGATTCCAGCAGCAGTGATAAGGGTCGCCATGGTTGTAGTTCAGTTTAACACCAGCACGCACCGGATGCACCGCAAGCTATATTGGCGTTGAGATACAGGTTTACGAGAAGTTAGGAGGGAGGAAGCACAGCCTGGCACCGGTAACATGCTGGTTGGTTGGAGCAGAGCACTTTTGCACGAGTCAGTCCGAATCAGGTCCGCGAGGCTAGCGCACGGGTAAATCCGAGCGGAGACAAAAAAAACATGGGCGCTGGTCTAAATTTATTGACACTCAAGTTCACGCATGGTCCCCAGTCTAGAACAACCAGAACTCAGCAGCTTGATTGTTCAAACAATTAGGTTTGAACAAGCAAGCGGGCCCGACTATATATATACGTACCAGTATCTATTCTGAATGGTTCCAGCGCCGAACTGCCAACACCTGCCTGATTTCGTGTGACAACAATGATAATATCTGCTGAAAAAAGCACTGTCCGTTATACTCAGTACTGTCCTTAATATCATTGAAATATCAGTTGCCGATTTCTCCATAACTCCAGGCAACCTATGTGCAGAAGGATGCTATCCGGAGGGTTGTCGAAGCCCTTCACTCGCAGCTAGACGTGCCCTATAGCATCACTCCATATGATCAAAGGCTTCATGATCTCTATTGTGGGCGCGCCATCGAGCAGGGGTATCCGATGGGCACAGATCCCGTCGTGCCCACCCTCCGACCATTCCTCCCTGCTACAGACGTCGTCATCGCGGCGACTGCCTATGCGCACCTCGACAAGGAAGCGACGTGCGTGATCTTAACGATGTTTGCTGTCCCCCTCGACGGCCTGTACAAGTACGACAGCCGAGCCGTGCAGGTAGGTGTTCATAGACCGCTTTGCGCGCGGCGAGAAGCAGGAGGAACTACTCATGGACGGTTTTATTTGCGCTCGTTTTGCAGGAGATCCCGCATGATTTCGGTTCATTCGTTGCAAGCGCTGTGCTCGTGGGCGTGTTGAGTGGAATAACGTATTGACGTTGGAATATCAGAGGCACGGAATGGAAATGCGTCCCCTGGATTCGCAGGATAATTTCCTGGCGATTAATAGCATTCGTGCCGATTTATCATATCAGATATCACGACACGCAGAAGGCCATCCAAACTTTGTCCGTCAAATGACTGGTGCGTCGGAAGCATATGCAATTGATGGGTTTTCCGCGGCCCATTCCTCTACAGAATGACATTCAAGTCAGTGTATCGACCAAATAAAACGCCGTCTGAAAAGTTATTGATATCAGCGACCGTGCAGTGCATCCCAGAAGCTATTATTAGTCGCAAAAACCTCCTTTAGCATATCAGGCCTGGCGGTCCTGGCGACTCTGATATGGTGCCGTGGTAAACATGATTTCTATA
>JAEKIV010000030.1:0-114311 GCA_016801325.1 Hypholoma fasciculare
GTATCCACATCCATCCGGACACGGTAATTCAAAACGGATTGCGTGGATGCCCGGGATTACGTTATCCACCGCAGTCCTTACCATAAAATACCGGGGCGCCCAAGCGTCGATATGTCTGTTCTTGCGCACGATATTTCTTCGAGTCTGTATAAATGTGCCTGTAAATTGACTATCTACCTCAGCAAATACTAGAGTCTAGATATATGTTCGCCTAATAGTAATATTCTCAGGCCCCTCAGTAAGTATTTGATACCATACGGAGAAATAAATTTCCCAAAAATAGCACGCCATCCACCAACTTTTTGATGGGGAGTCGGATAACATTCCATCTTCCCAGTGCCAAAATATCATGATCGCGAACTCTAATCCTGTAGCATACGGTCTTATAATCCGCAAATCTGTCAGGTCGTAGTGCGTTATGATCCCAGCATGAATAACACTGGCGGCACCATTACAGTACCGGAGGGGGATGTTATGTTTCATGGCGCGTATGTTTGAGCTATCATCTCGGTATCTTCTGCATGGCTTATTAAATTACTGCCACAGCTTAGCTGCCATTGTAAGCAATCGTTTCTCGGGATAGGGATAGCCTGTTATTAACGTCATACCAACCCTGCAGCAACTAGCTGCTCTGTTCACATGGGGCCTGCACGGCGTCCTCTCCGTACAAGTTTGTGAGATATTCAAGGTCCACTTACTGCTGGCTATCACTAAAAACACTGTGACCGAATACATCCAGACAATTATTACCAGAGCTTTCCACGAGACCCTGTGTTTTTAAAGGTTCTCGTTTATTCAATCTGGCTCATGGAGACCCTCCATATCATCCTCGTAACGCGCGACATATTTGCATTTTTCATAACTGGGTTTGGAGAATTCACAGTCCTCCTCGATCTGCACCTGCTTCCCTTCACCATCGGTATCCTGGGCGGACTTAGTAAGCCCATTGGTGATCTATTACCTGTAGTTATATATTCTTATATCCCGGCTGGTTTCTAGTTGGACTATTGTGCCACTTGATACTCGCGTACCGCGTCCTGCGGATATCGCAATCATGGCTCATTTCAGGGATAGTTGCAGCCGTACGTGCGATACATATCTGTCTCTCCATTTCGTCGTCAGACTTTTCTCACAATGTTGCTCTTGCAGCTGGCTCTGGGTAGCAGCGCGTCCGCAATTGCGTTTGGCTCGTTGTTATTCGAAATTAAAAGTCTTGCGAGTGTAGAGTCAATGACTACGAAATCTGGAGGTTCCGCAGTGTTCATTTTTTGTGGAGTAAGTAACAGCGAGAATCCGTTCGTGTTCCCTTCAAGACTGATCTTGGCATTGTCACCCGCAATAGCTATGGAATGGATTGGGGGCAGGATGTGACGTGATTATTGCTGCAACCACAACATATTACGTGAGTTATTTCGCTTATCACTAGCCTCGTTGACTGCCTGACTGAAATTCCGCGTATATAAGTTGGCGAATGCGGCCAGAACAGGCCTCCAGTCAACAGACAAAATTATAACTCGCATTATTCGCCTGACTATAGAAACGGGTACTATGACAGGTATGAATGCGTGCCGTTTGAACTCTACATACGTATAGAAATCGTTGCGTTTCACTCATCATTGGTTTATTTTTCTTACCCAGCGACCGCCTCTATCGTAAGTGTCGTCCTCTACGTAGGATTCCGCTTGGAGGTGGGGACCGTCGCCATCTATTTCATCATCCCTGCTGTGACGATCGCGAAGCTGTACGCCATCAGCATTATGGCGACGTTCAACAACCGCCCAGCACCATTCAGTGAGCTCTCGGGGTTCCCCGACTCAGTAAATACATTTGAGATGCCCAGAAAAAGCCGTCGGGTGCCAGTCCGCCAGATTCTTATTGCGCAGACGGTGGTACGCCAGGTGTGGCCGCCGGACAGCATGCCAGTGGCCCGGGAATCGGAGGTGCGTGCTAGGCCAGAATTTTGTGCCGTTGAGTGTATATGAAATCGATTTTCTGCAAGGTTTTCAAGCCTGCTTCCGAAGGCCTTGCGTGGAAGCAAAGCGAGACAGATGGGGACAATGACAGCACCTCGCAGGGCGAAAGGTCTGTGGTTTTATAAAGGATAAAGGAATACTCGAAAGAACCACCCTGGGCGTATGTCCTTTCATGGTAATTTATCACAAGACACAAAGAGAGCCGCACATACTATTGGATAATGTATTTACTAGAGTCTTTTGATCCTTGTGCCGATTTCGTACAAGTTTAAAACTGTACGTGACACACTGGGACATTAGAGTATAAGCTTTTTTATTTGAAAACGACCGGCCAATTTGACGTCGTAGTACATAAGTCCACTGATTTGTTGTTAATTTGAAAACCTGAGTACTTACCTCAAGCAAACCTCGAGGTCAAGCTTGGGTCAAGCTCCAGAATAAGTAACACGTGACTTGAACTGGTTCTACCTGCCCACTGCCGCCGCCGCTTCAAGTTTTCCTTGCCTTTTCCTTGCTTTTCCCAACATTTTCCCTTTCCTTTTATTGCATCCTATCCCACACCGGCGGCCGGTAGTCCTTTCAATCTTCTTGAACTCTTCACCCAATCTATGTCCACATCATCTGCACCGATACACGGGAATTATCACGGATATTACACAAAGCGCCCGTTCTCCTCCGATGCGCGCCTCGCCGTTCTTCCCACCGACCTCTTTGTGGGCGCGCGCGTTCTCGATGTCGGGTGCAACGAGGGCTGGGTGACCTGCGAGATCGGTTAGCTGATTCGTTGAGAGACGAGTATAGACTGACGCGGTCACGTCGGTCTACAGCACAGTCCCACGGCGCGCATTTCGTGGTTGGTGTCGATATTGATACGTCACTCATCGAGGCCGCGTGGCGGCGGCGAATCGCGGTGTGGTCGATGCAGGCGCCCACAACAGGGAGGTCTAATGACGGGCCCACTGGCGAGGACGAGGGCAACGACGAAGGTGATGATTCACCGCCAGCGAAGAAGCGCAGGCGGGAGACCGTTACTCGTACTGTGCCACACGCGTCGTATTTCCCCGCGTCGTGCGAGCACGAGCTTGGACCACTCCCAATTCCACCTGCTGCGCATCGCGGCAAGACCACTTTCCCGCACAACGTCGCCTTTCGCGCGGCCGACTGGCCTGCCGCAGCTATCCCGGAGGACGCTGTGGGATATGACGTGGTCGTTGGGTGCGTGTTTCTTTCCTTTACCTCTACACGCGAGCGCGTGCGTGCGTGAGGCGGTGGAGGGATGTGTGCGGGGCAGCGGGCTAACGAAAGTGTATCTGGCAGGCTCTCGATATCCAAATGGATCCACCTCAACGACGGTGACGCGGGGTTGCGCCGCTTCTTCGCGCGCGTATTCGCCGTGCTGCGCGCAGGCGGCGCGTTCGTGCTCGAGCCGCAGCCGTGGGAATCGTACGCGAAGGCCCGCCGGATGGACGATGTACGTGTACTTCCCTCCCTGCCCCATATCCACTCTCACTTTTCCTCAAGAAACTCAAAGAATCCGCGAAAAGCCTCACCATCCGCCCAGCCGAGTTTGAAGCGCTGCTCACCGACATCGGCTTTCGCCCCGCGCGCCACTTCGGGTTCGTCGGGGAGGGAGGTGCGCAGCTCTTATTTTTATCATGCCTGCTGCGTTTGTCGTGACGGCGGGCGCTCATGGCCATTGATTTACAGGCTTCAGCAGGCCGATTGACGTGTACACGAAACCTTGATGACGTCTATATATCATATATCACATATCGACTCCAGCGCGACAGAAGTCATATTTCTTGTTGCGCACGATCTATTGGGAGGGTGATGCTGCTGCCGACCCGCAGCGCACAAGAAGGACAACGGTGAAATCACAGCACTGCCCCGCTCGATGCAATCTCCCCTTTCTGCCCCAAAGCGCACGCTAACCCCAAACCAATGCCCCCCGGCGCCGACCAGCCGCTCAGAACCAACCTTATTGGTCTACAACAGGCGCGGTGCTCCCGCGCAGGATGTAGATCATAAGTTGACTTGGTATTTTTTTCTGCCATTCTGGCCGGCGTCCGTCGGCAATGGACCCTTCGGAGTGCTCGCACACTTCCATCCCATGAATCTACACAGTGTTGAGCTCTATATAGGACGAGGACGGGAGCGACGGGCTGCGTTTGCGCGATCGGAGTCGAAGCAAGGCAAGACAGGGAATTTATTCCAATGTTCTTCTCACGACAGATTACAGCTGTCGCGATGTGTTCTGATTCCTGGGTAAGGACGTCGTGAAGCAGCGTGGCTGCGCAGTGCGAGATGCTTGCTTCTACCTAAATATGGATATTTATAAAGACAGCGGCTCATGCGTGTTTTTCGAGAATGTACCGTTCTATGACAGGAAAAACACCAAGAGATTAAACGGAACAGCCATGAACGGTTTGAACATTGATTGAACCTTCATATTCCCTATGTTGGACTGCGATGGTGGCCCGCCAGCTTGCTTTTCTTCCAACGCTCCGTTTGTCGAGGTACAGTAGATATTTCCCTTCGATATCCTATTATTGATAGTTAGCCTTTGTGCAGTGCTTCTTAGCTTCTGCCGAGATAAGGATCCCCCGGCGGCGCGTGAGTATGCAATATATCCAGCAGCGCACTTATAACCCCCACTTCCATCATCATGGGAACAGACGACTCTTTCCCCGCGCTCACTGTGCGCGATCTGAGCCATGGCCTTCGCCACAGCACTTGGGCTACTTGTAATCTCCTGGATCGCCTGGAAGCTGCTTCGCCATCGGTTGCTACCGTCTTCTCTCGATAACATCCGGGGGCCCGCATCGGAGTCGTTTTTGACTGGTGTATTTCCGAAGCTGTTCAATAATGACGCATGGGAATTTCATAACTACCTTTATCAAAACTGTAAGTCACCCGAACTACGTATGTTTCTACGAGTGGTTAACAGGTCTCGACCGTGCCAGTTGAAAACACCCTTCTAATTGAGGGTATTCTTGGGGTACTGTGCTATTCGTCTCTTTGTTATTCTTTCCCGCTAATCATGTGGATTTTCACAGGAAAAGGAGTTATTCACGTATGATCCAAAAGCACTGCATCACATATTTGTCAAGGTCAGTGTCTGTATCTCGTCTCTAGACAGCTGTTAAATGTCCACGGTGGCTTGTAATGTATGTACAATGCACAGGATCAAAATATTTTCGAAGAGAGCGATCAGTTCATTCAGTGAGAATCAATTCGCCGCTATGATAAATAAAACTTCTTGAAAGTTAACCCACTGCACAGTATGAACTCTCTACTATTCGGTCCCGGGCTTCTGGGGACTCTCGGTAAGTTCCATTGCACACGAGTGTCGTACAAATTTTATTTACATGACGTTTGTCCACAGGGGAGCAGCACCGCAAGCAAAGAAAGATGTTGAATCCCGTGTTCTCGATCGCTCACATGCGCGAAATGGGTACATGCCATTTTGTTCGACGTGCCACTCATAACTGACCGTGGCACAAAATTCAGTGCCTATATTTTATAGTATTGGACATAAGGTCGAGACGATACCTTTACTTGCAGAAAATTCTCCGGTTTTTCTAACTACACGGGCCACAGCTACGGAAAGCTTTCTTGAGCAAAATACAGAATGGGCATGGACCTCAAGAGGTATGGGTCTATACTTAACTGCTTCGATTTCAGCTAATTCACTTCTATTTCAGATCGAAGTAGTTAGCTGGATGACACGCACCGCGTTGGAGCTGATCTGCCAGAGCGGTCTTGGTACCTCCTTTGATACATTGGTAGACGACACCGCACCGCACCCGTATGCCACATCGGCAAAAACTCTCATGTACGCCGCATCTCTTTTGAAAATTCCTTTATATCAATAAGCTCCTGTCTCATGCAAATCCCGACAGCCCCACGTTATCCGGCCCCGCCATGAGATATATCTCGGCTTTCCTATTGCCCCGTGTCTCGCGAATTGGACCGGCATCGTTCAGGCGCTGGGCCGTCAACATTTTGCCCTGGAAAACTGCGCATGATGTACGAGACATCATAGATGTACTGCACAACACATCTGTTGAGATCTTTGAGTCGAAGCTCGCGGCTCTGGCGCAGGGCGACAAAGTGCTTGCGGACCAGATTGGTCAAGGGAAGGATATCATGAACATTTTGAGTGCGTCTTCACTTTCGAATTCCTCTTTCTCTGGGCTAGAACCAACCAATATTTACAGTGAGGGCAAACATGTCTGCTTCTGCAGAGGAAAGTTTATCCCGCGATGAACTAATCGGTCAGATGTCGTAAGTACTCAAATCACTTCGTGGTAGGAAACCATCGCCTAAGTTATAAGATATTCAGATCGTTGATGTTTGCAGCGATGGATACCACGTCCTCCGCACTAGCGCGTCTGCTCCACCTTCTTTCTCTGAATCAGGATGTCCAGGACAAATTGAGAAAAGAAATCAACGAAGCAAGAGAGGCCGAAGGCGGCGATTTGCCGTACGACATAATTGCTCACCTCCCTTATCTCGATGCAATTTGCCGAGAAACCCTGAGATTGTGAGTAGGGCTCGTTGAACGCTCAGTCAAAATAGCGTGATTGAGCGGATTTGAATCCTCTTGTGCAGATATCCCCCATTGCCACTGGCAAGGAGAGTGTATGTGGTTTTCTATTTACAGAACATGTTGCATTTCGTTCGTCTAACTGAAAGTTATCTCGTTTTTTAAGAGCCCGTCAAGACACGATCCTCCCGCTCACCGCTCCAATCAAAGGGAGGGATGGAAAGGAAATCCGCGAAGTCCCGGTCCGTAAGGGAACGAAACTCATCATCGGGATCATGGCGTCCAATACCAACCCCAAATTATGGGGTCCCGACGCTAACGAATGGAAACCTGAAAGATGGCTCTCTCCTCTTCCTGAAGAAGTCCTAGCGGCACATCTTCCGGGTGTTTATTCGCATCTGTGAGTACCAACAGACACATACAACAAACGACCAATAACGTTCTGCGTTCTTTTTAGTATGACATTCATTGGGGGAAGTCGAGCTTGCATGTAAGATCTTTTATGCTGCCGATTCTAGCATGTCGCTGACTACGAATTTTACTAGTGGGTTCAAGTTTTCACAACTAGAAATGAGTGCGTATATTCCACTTATTGAGCCTTATGCTTGCTCATCGCATTGAAATTCGACGCCATCCTCTTCTCAGAGGTGGTCCTGGCGCTTTTGGTCCAATCATTCCGGTTCTCTCCCCCTAAGGTAGAAATAGCGTGGCAAACGACCGGAATAGTGGTCCCCAAAGTGGTTGGCAGCGACACGAAGTCTCCACAGCTCCCCCTTATTGTCGCTCGTGTGTGAAGCGCCTACAAACTTTTTATAAACCCACTAGAAGTAAATACTATTGTTGCTCCTTGATGTGCATGTGTTTATTTCGTACTCAGGTGTATACCTTCTAATTGCCAAAGTGAGTGCCCTTGAGAAGAGTAGGGATGCGCTGCACCGCGCGAAATTCTCATCTCTATTGTCGCCGACAAATTATTATTTCTATGCACTATGCTTCGTAGTCGGCGGCGCTTGACCTGATTCTAGGTGGACTGCCGTTCGACCATTTGTGTCCCATAGAATATGGCTTGATCACTCGTACTATTTGATATGATTAGCACCGCAGTTGACACTATTGGTTACTAATGCTAATATTGACGCGTAGAAAGAACGGTGGTATATCTTATGACACGGGCATTTGCGATTCAAGCATCACACCGCCGTACCTGGGCTGAACCACTGGGCGCGAGGAGCTCTGCGCCAGTGTATTGCGTCTAAAAAGGTACGGGAGTTCCGACCCGGACTCTGTCCGACAAGTCTCGCTCCGGCGGCTTTTCTGAGTCTCCCGTGCTGTCACTGTCTGGGGTCAGGCGTTCGGGATCGACTTTGTACATCTAACAATCAAATATTCACATAAGTTTGGGCAACCAGCAGCCAGCTCGGCGCGCACCTCAATATCGGACATGGGTATACTGTCCGTCCAGACCTGAACCGTTCGCCCTATGCGTATTTCTTGAATAGGTTCGAGCTGTGCTTTGTTCGTTACCGGGCGCACCATCGTGTCGTAGTTGTTCTCTGTATCGGGGATCGTCGGTGGCCCGCCAACTGCATGCGGCCGGTTGTTGAACGTCGCGAGAATCGTAATGGAGTAAAGCTTGGCGAGCGCGACTGAGGGCAAGATGAAGAACACGCTGACGCCGGGCTTGTCGCGGTACCCTACAAATAGCACCGCACTGGTTATTGATGCTGTGGCTGTAAAAGCAATCGCGGATCAGTGGTGTGGTCCGATGCCGTACGCGCGCTGTACGCACCTGTGAAGAGCCCCGTTTCAATTGTCAGACGGATGATGCGCGTGATGAAGAGGTCTGTTTTTCGGAACCCGGTGGGCGTTCGTGATAGCTAGGTGCACGCGTATCTATGCGTCAGAGACGAATGATATAGCAGATAATGAATGTGCTTCACATAGTAAGACATGCACACTGCTATCACGATGTCGCATCCAGCTCCGAATCCATTCCATAGCTGCGAACGGCGAGTCAAAACCAATTAACGGAAAGTATTTAGATACGCCACTTACGCCACAAGTAAGGTATATCCTGGAATGAGGTGATATTGCGGTCAAAAGTGTTTTGGCCCCAAATAACGAGCCACCAAATACAAAGCCAGAAACAGCGCTGATGAGAGCAAGCTTCATAACAAGCAGAGCGCGTCAGTTCAAGCATCTCTAGGCTGAGAGCACTGCAAGTTCAGAACACTTACAGCAGTGATTAAGGCTCCAATCAGCTTGGACTGTGATATCAGCATTATGCGGTATGCAAACATCAGGTGGCATATTAGCCCAACTAAGGGCATTTAATTGAAATACGATCGTGACAAGTAAAGTACACTCACTGGTTCCACCGAGGATAGGCACTGAAAGGGGGAGGAGTCGTAAGTCGTTAATACCCAGCAAGTTTCCGAAGCCATTTATAAACAGTTCGTATGTATCTCGAGTTACTAGTGCAAGTTGTAGGGCTTCCAATATCCAGACCGAATATACGATGACTTTTCTAGTGATTGGGTCTTTTGGAAAGCTTAAGTAGTAGTTGTCTTGAATAGCGGCATAGCCGTCAGATTCACCCATGAAGACAGATTCAGAGACTCACAAACTTGAACGGTCAGAACACCATGCAAGCCCCAAGTAAATAGAGATCCTAATTGCTGAGAGGGACTTAATGAGATAGTGAGACTAGCAGAAACTGAGGTGACGCACGAAAGCAGCCAGCCTGCATTTATGCAACAATTAGAATGACGAGGGGGGGTGGTCGTAATAGAACTTACGCGGCGTTTACAACGGTAGCCACATTAACACCTGATAGTATAGGCAATGGCGAACTGTCCATGATAGGCACCTATCTAGATAGTAGATTGCGGGTGAGCTAAGGTGAGCAAGGTGGGGGATCACACCGAGTTAGAATCTCAAACATTACGATACTTATAATTTCTAGTCTGTGCTTTCAATCGCGGAACATTCGGGGATCAAGGCCGTCACCATAACGTTATTTTCTTCATCATTTAATCTGCTGGAAGAACGAGCCACAAAATCAGCATAGCATAGATTTCGAATAAAACTCACGGTTCTTGATCTTCCCAATGTTCTGAGGTATTTCATTCTAAGAAAGGAAACGAGGGCCGGACAGCGCGTGCACAGTAAATATATTTTGTCAGCTTGGACAGGAAGTATGACATTGTAAAAAGGCGGCCTTAAGCATGAAATTAATGACATCTCCTAATTATGGTTAGTCAATGTCGTAGGAAATACGCGCAGCAGGATGCATACCTCAAAAAACGATTGGCCCAAGGAATCCCAGACAAAATACACATGCAAGCGACCAACAAATTTTCTCTCACAAGAAACACGCTAATTGGTTGAAATTTTTTGAGGACTTTCCCTTCACCTATGAGCTCGTGTGAGAGTCTACGTCAAGTTGAACACCATTGGCTGCCTCTTCCTTGACACTGGTAGTGCATATACTCATATTGAAACGTTAATACGCGCCTCTTGTGTACGTAGAGGCCCGAAATTTCCAACGGCTCGAGCGGCAGGGTTGTCCGGTTTTCGACAGCTCTGTCGTAGTGCGGGGTTTCTTGTGGGTGAACACCAGCGATCCGGGCGCATTTCCGAATCACAAGCACAGCCGCCAGCCTCGGAACGGCCAAGAAGGAAGTTGGAAGTGATAGATGTGGCAGCTGTGGATAACTTTAATGAAGACAGTTATCTCATTTTCGCGCCAAGAAGCCCAGTGACGCAGGCGCGGAGGAAAAACGGAACAGTCCCAGCGCGCATATACGCTACGAGGTTTGTCATTGCGTGTGATATATGCGATTACCGGGGACGGAGAGACTACTTACTCGTGTGTTAGCCTGCTTCTGTTTCACACATCTGTCTGCTGACACTGCATGTCGAATTATGGCTGAATTGTATCTGTTGCATGAGGATATGAGCGTCCCTAGAAGATGAGCCACAGTTCCGTATTGAAAGATTATTTGATTCCATATATTCGAGCCTTGATCAGAGAACAACTCAATAGAGCTTGTTCCAAGTGACAGCGGATTGGGATAGAAAGCGGGAAAAGGTTGGACGTCGCCGTCGGCCAAGTCGCTTTGGCAATTTGATTCGGAGCCTAAAATTAGACGGACATGCCGCCGAAGTTCCGGAGCGGGCCACATTTATCTTTTGTAAATGCAATGCGCATGCATCTACTGATTTTATATTGGAAGAGTTGTGAACTGATTATGATGCTCAGACATCTCAACTTAGGTGATGAATTGAAGAGTGAGGGGATCGCTTGAACTTGCTTGCCTGAAAAGCCGATTAGTTACTGGTGGATCTAATGAACAGTCGTTTCCCTATCGGTGTTACTACCACAAGGTGTACTCACTTTATTACATACCACATATCTGGAAGATACACTTTCTCGAAATGTTTAGCAGATTGGGCGGAGTATATGCGCAAGCTGCGGCGTGAGAATTCAAATAGACGCCCAAGATAATTAAAAGGGTCCGGAGTGGCAGTAGATAATATTACTAGAAGAGGTCGTAAACTGTAGCGTATGGCTTCGCGACAAATTTGCAGAACACGTTCCATACACATGCCAGAGGACTTGCATCAGTAACATGAGTGTTCTTGAAGAATCACGATTAAAATAGTGATATCATCGTTCTGCAAGTACGCGTAGTACAGAATCAAGTGATGCACTGCCCGAGAGGATGCCATGTCAGTCATCAAAAGGAAAAGAATCGCAAGTCAACAAGAGCAGAAACCCAGTAGCTTTCCGCGTGTAGTACTGATAATCTTGGTCATTCGGATTAGTTTATCGTTTTCGAACAGTTACAAGGGCGACAGCAGTATGGAATCTTTGATGTTCTTACCGCCATGCATCGAGATTCTAGACACTATGGACGCGACGAATAGGTACCGATAACATTCACGCAGTCAGGATTGAAGAAGCTGAACGCGTGCTACAGTCATAGCAGATACGCGCTCAGATCATTGATTATACTGTATGACACGGTGATCACAGTTACAATCAAGCGCATGGAAGCGTGGGGTGGTGGGTAAGGGGTTAGGGCGAGTAACGACTGTGAAGATAGGGATGGAGAATACGGGTGGGCAGTACCTAGGGCAAAGGTGGTACGTACGTAGTGTCGGGATACAGAAAACGGGAAAACAAGAGCGGGGGCAGGCGCGATCTGCTAACAAGAAATGACATCACAGTACAAATCGAGTCCTAGCAGATATCAGAAAATAGGAATGGTGCATGCCGAATGCTCACTAGAGGGGCGGTACAGTTACATAACCTGGGCAGAAGCGCGGAAATGGGAACAGCCAAGAATGAAGATGAAAAAACATTGTGGTAACAGGACGGGATGAAAGGTGGAGCGAAGATGTGAAAGAAGAAACGGGAAGGAAGAGGGAAAGGAGAAACTGACACAGAGACATGGCTAGGAATACACTGCATGTGTTATGATACGGAAAGTAACTGACGAGTGGGTGCGACTAATGTTGACGTGTTGACTAAATTGGATGAAAAGATGATGCGATTGGTCGAGCGAACGCGTGGGGTGCTGACGGGCTCGAATAATAAGTCATGGCTTGATGATCCGTTAAGTATTTCGTGTCATGCATGGCGGCGAGCGAGGGCGGTGGCCTGCGAACAATGGCTGAGTTGGGTGCGCAGGAAGGCCAAGATGATTAGGTGCGTTCGCAGCAGTCGTGGTCACGTCGAATATAGTCATGTCCAGATAGCTGATGGAAGAATTTGGGGGTGTGCGAGAATACAGATTTGACGGGGATGGAGGCAGGACCGACGGCAACGCCGATGATAAACAAGTAGGAATTAAATTAGCCGGGGCGGAACGATAAGCGATTTGTCGTTGTGGGGTTGCGCTTTTAAGCAAGGCGTGCCATATACTCGTGCCAGAGCATATCAACGAACGCCTTGTCAGTCTGGAACAGAATACGAGGTCGAAAGATATCATAGAAGCATAATCAAAGAACGCACGTGGATGAGGGTCAAAACTTCCTGTGTGAATTGTCTCTTTTCCATCTTCCCAATTGGCCTAGGCTGAGTTTCTACGGATGCGATGATACTCTCACTGACGAGCTCCGCATCCACACCATTGACATGGCCATTGAACTTGGCCTTGCCATTAATCGCCTTGCCCTTGCCCTTGTGGTTTGTCGGGACGCCATTGCCGTTCCCGTGCGCAAGCGTTGCTCGAGCAGTCATCGTCGGCGTCTTCATCATCTCCGGAGGCGGGAGAGCCTGCGGGCCGAGTTCGGGCGACGCACCAGGTGATGGTGAGGCCGGCGGTTGCATCAGCAGGGCAATGTGTGCGGGTTGCCTTTCCAAAGCTGGCGACGGCGCTGGTATGTCCCAGCTTCTCTCGATCTCTGCCTGCGCTCGCGCATCCCTTTCCTTCTTCCCCTTCTTCCCCTTCAGCTTCGCCTTGGAACCGTCGTCTCCGCGCGAAGTGGAACCAGCAGTCGCGTATACGCCGTTCCCATTGGTATATCCACGTAGATTGACTGCGCTGCGTCGACTCTTGAGCGCCTTGTCGAATGCCTCTGGGTCGCTTAGCACGCTCGTCTCTTCGAAGCTGAGTTCCATGATCTCGCTGTCGCCATTGTCGTCGCTTTGTGTATTCTCCTCCGCCGAACTCCGTGAGTAAGGCCACAGCTCTGAGTCTGGAGCAAACGGCACAAGAGCTCTATTGGCCCGCGGTTTACTACTGGCCTCGGATGCCACTGACGGCTGCCCGCCGTTTTGGCGCACGGTGTGCGTGGAGGATATTGCTTCGATTCCCACCGGCCGCTGGAAACCGTTTCGGGGGGTGATATCGCCGTTGACTTTGCTTTGGTTTACAAGCCGTGGGACTCCAAGACCGAGGCTGCTGAGCAGGTCCGATCCCGCGCTTCTGGCGAAGTTGGACGCAGACTGATGGCGCAGTGCAACGTCGTCTGAGTGAAAGACTGGACTAGGTGAATCGCTTTCGTCTTCGTCTTCATTATCGCCCTCTCGTGAGCTGGGGTGAGATATTGCAGAGGTGCTGTATCCTGAGGCAGCAGATGCCGTGCGTGGGGGTGGCAGACCAAGTAACGTGGACACTACGTGTTCATTGAGTATTTGAGGGGCAGCTGTCGTGGGCTGCGGGGATAAAATAACGGGGACCTGCGAGGTAGATTGAGGGGCTGGAAGTGCCGAAGCAAAGATGCTGTCCAAGAGGGGGATTCCAGTGTTCGAAACGGTCGACGCAGGACGGTCGATTTGCACGCTGTTGCTAGGCCGTGGAACAGGTGGAGCGATTTTCCTGTTTGGTGCCGCATTTGCGGGCTGCGTGAGCTGCGGTTTTGCGGACGGAGCAACGGAAGAAGAGGTTTGTAAATTTATAAATAGTTTATCGACAGCTGAAAGCTCGCCGCTGGATGCAGAAGGAGCATCAGAGTGATATCGTTGATCGTTTTCGCTGTCTGACTGCGCTTGTGAATGCGATTGAGAGCTGGAAGATAATGAGCCATCTTCTGTGAGAGTTGATTTTAGCGCGCTCCAGGAATAGATTCAAAGGCGTCATCACACCTGGTTTGCGCACTGCTTTCAAACGGTGGGGTGGCGGAGGCCTACCGGGGCCAAAACGGTGCTCTTGGGGATAGGGAATGTTCTTTCTGATGCATAGATTTAATCTGAGAGGCAATCAGTACGACAATGGATTGCAATTTTCAGTGTTGCGCACCTTTTCATGACCTCGAACATTGATTCCCGCGAAGCGTCTGCAAGTATCCAAAGTGCCACTGCAACTACTCGACCCTTTTGTTGCATAGAAATCGAGTCAATTCCAGGGATAGCATAATTGTCCGAGAACATGTTCGGGGGTGTTCCGTCGGGATTAGGTTCTACGGCGGCCAGTCTGTTGGCCAGATAGTCAGGATAAGATCTAACGATGAGAAATTTGCCATTGTCGACAACATCGTCTTCTGGATATAGTGATTGGATGTAGTCTTCGCTGCCCATTCTATTGAGAATGTACAGTCCGTATGGTGGGTATCGACTCCTGTAGATGTATGTTCAAGATTGATCGCAGCAGACTGCCTGGCCGGTAGCTCACCGTTCGAACAAAAACATGCTGCCTTCATAGCCGTTCTTCTCCCATTTTTTATTGACGTAGTGATAGACGCAGACATGGCCGAACTGGTCAAATATGGACACAATAGAAGGATCCCGCTTTCGTAGCACCCTGAGATTGCTTTCGTATCGTTCGGACGGTGACATGCCCAGACTCATGGATGGGGTCTGTGCAATTGTTGATGGCGGTTCATCGTTTGACCCCCGCTGGGATTGTTGAGAAAGAATTTGGGGAGTTTGTGGGGGATTTCTGCGTGGGGGACCCATCTTGGGCGGCAATTTGGTGGTGGCGGAGTGGAAGGAAGGCCCGGTAATTCGTATGTTTGCGTACAAGGGACACAGACAAACATTACATAATACAGCTATAGGAAATTTCGGCGCGTCGTGCTCATTGTTCAGAACAACGAGCAACCATGGCCGCCGTCGTCAACAAATTCATCCAGCAGCGCTCCTCAGCAAAGAGCGCTGGAATTTCCATCATTCGACACATTCTTAAAACCAAACAATTCCCGGAAGGTGTCACAACGAAGCAGCTATACCAACTTGCAGTGCAAGAGCCCGCTCCTCCCGGCTTCGAGGCCTATCCCCTGCCGCCGACAGTTCGTCGAGCTAAGACGGTACCCAAAAAGATACGACATGTCCCTCAAGAAATGCTAGATAGCTATCCGCCCAACCCTGCCCATCCTATTCGGTCCATGACGTGCGCACCGTCCCATCCATTTGTAGCGCGTTTCTAACATGTAGCAGTTTCCTGAAGAGAGAGATCCTAGATACACTGGAGAACTTCAATGAAATTCGCACTGTTCGACAACCCAGGGCAGACGCGACGGCGCTGGAGGAGCTCTCTTTGTCTAACCCATCAGCACCCACGAAAAGAGACCGGAAGGCGATTGCTTCGTCGCAGGTGGAATTTGTTTGGAAAGTTGTTACCCCAAGGCCGCCAGTGGTACCTCCTCCAACGAAAGAAGTCTATGGACGAGAGGTAGGTGTCGGCCTTGACGCCTCACACTTGAACAAGCGGCGCCAACGGGCCCGCGTGGAAAAGGTTTCCGACGCGGTGATGAAAATGAAGGGGATAAATGGACTGAATCCTGGGGAACGGGCACGGCCGGCAAGACCTTTGGACGGCAGACCGAACTACAGAGCTCAAGCGCTCGCCGCGAAACCGGAATCATCCGCTCTGTAACCCACCTAGTGGCCTATTGTATCTGCGAGAAGGCTCTGACCGTTTGAATATCTATTTAATACAGTTTTTTTGCTCATCCCATCCAGGCACTGAAGCTTGCATAAACATGTCAAATTAACTGCGACCGTTCCGAATACACTACGCTACTCTTTTATATTTTACAGGTTCTAGTGTGCCATAACCTAAACGAAAGATACTACATACATATAGAAAAATACACTTCCAAACCGCTACGACGAAGACGCGACATCCGACTCGGACGCCAAAAACTTCGGGACATGATGCACCCTCTGGCTTGCCTATAGAATGGGCGTTACTCGGAGATACCGGGCTGAGTAACCTGCAAACATACCGTCGGGCTCCTCTCGCTGTCAATACTCGCCTTGGGGAAATCTACTCGGGGCGTCGGCGGGGTTATGGGGTCCAATCTGAATGTCAGGCGGTCCTTCGACACCATGATTGTTGAGCGCTGCCGGCGTGAGGGGGTGCTCCGTAGCACCGACGCGCCATCTGACCGAGACGACGAGCCGATCTGCGCCTCTTCCTGGCCCGCGCGCCCAGCCACTATCTCTATGCGATTGTTCAGGATGACCAGCATCGTGTTTGCATATACTTTCGACAGCGACAGGCCGGCGATTATGAAGCTCGACGTGCCTCCAAAGTACAGGCAGAGGTGCAGGATCGCGATGATCGCTGGGGCACTCATCAGTCAACGGACAGCAAAACGGTAAATGGGCATGCTTACCTGTAAAGATGCCCGTCTCGATGATCAGCCGCACGAGTTTTACGACCATGATATGCGTCGAGCGTAGCCCCGTTCCGTGACGCATGAGCTACGACGTGATGCCGTCAGCGTTCATAACCTGGTGGGTCCAGACACGGTGAAGCGCAGTCTTCGCGCAGCCCGGATCACAAGAGGGTTTAGGACGCACATAATAAGGCATAGAGAGCGCTATCACGATGTCACAGATTGCACCGATCCCGTTCCACACCTACATCAAGGTGCGTGTCAGCCACCTTCATGGGCGGAGGAAGACGCGGATGTGAAGATACACGTACGCCGATTGAGGCCATGGACTCCGTGGCGCCGTTATCACTGGCACCCAACAAGGTCGAAAAGGTGTGTGCGCGGAAGAATGTCGACGCGCACACGAGTGCTGAGACCAGGGAGCCTAATGCCAGCTAACAGAACAAAGGGACGGTACAATTGTTTTGAGGGAGGCATTTCTTTCGCATTGGCCCGCACTCACCGTTCCAATAATAGCGGGCGTTCCGTACCCGTAGTGTTTTGATTCTGACGCGATCTGCCCAGTCGTCATATTGGTCTGCGAAATGACCCACAACCTATATGCAAAGAAAGACTGCCCGATTGCGCCAGCTAAATCATCGACATTTAGGTCAGTCACCGCCAAATTGAAATAAAATTGTACGATACGATACTCACTTATCCCGCCCGAGACTGGGATGCTGAACCAGTGGTGATACACAAGATCAACGACGTTTAACGGATCAGAGTTGCCTATTGAGGTCCCCAGCGCGACGAAGATGTCGCGTGAAGTCAAGACGGTCTGCAAGATTTCCAATGTAAAGACGGTGTACACCAGCATCTTGGTTATAAGACGGTCATTTGGAAAGGCAATGTAGTAAGCATCTTTGAGCCGTCAACGCGTCAATATTCGTCAAGGTATCGCTTCAATCTACGAATTCGAGAACTCACAGATTTGGATAAATAAAATCCCCATAAGCCCCCAGTTAAAATACCCCGCAAGCACCTGCTAAAGTTTTAGCGGCCCGCTCCTGGCTCCCCAGATTGAAATAGCGTACCAGACGGCCACTTCTGAAGACGCCGGATAACACGCATGCCGCAAGATCGTGGTCAGCATCCAGCCACTGTTTAAGGGCCAACGATATAGGAGAGGTACTCACAGACTCTGTATAAACCCTTCGTCGACAGCCATAGCAGGGGTGAAATGGAAGAGGCGCCTATTCAGAGCGGCGGCTCTTATAGCGAGAGCATAAACTATAACTGCGTCCCATCGGCGAGGCACACCCATTTCGTTTATAGCTACTTCCCACCGTAACATACGGAGATGAATCTCATTTTCCTGATGCGCTGAGGCGAGGAAGAGGGCTATTACTACGCTGTCACGAGCGTTTAATATTGTTGTGCAGTCCTGTGCAAACGTGCGTCGCTGTTACTACGCGCAAGGAGGTACACTTAATCTGTAATTAAATGTTATCCGCCCAGAGCGTTGCATTGTCTTTTGTACTCCTCTTAAGCCTTTAAATACACCGCATACAAAATTATGAGAAGAGCTGGCCGATGAATATTTTTTCCTCGTATTCTCTGAAGAGCATGCCATGTTCAGGGTTTGCTGCAGAGATGCGGCAAATCAACCAGAAAATCTAAAAATAGTACTACCGCTCGCTTACTGGCCAATCATTAGCGAACGTGCGCCTGCAAGATATTATTCTTAGTTGTAGATTGTCATTCGAAACCATCGCACTCAAAATATGAGCATCGTACATATCTTTGATTGTTTTGGGCGTTGTTGTGTATAATTGCAGACATTTTTATGAAGACTTCTCGTGACAGCATCTTTTAATTTCCCTTCCCCAGATTTCGTGGAGGCGGTTCCAATGGTGGGCCCATTAAGCATTAGACTACAAATCGTCATAGCACTGCTATATATACGGTACATACATGATTGTGCCCATGAAGGGGCAAGCCTGACAACTTAGAGAAATCTGGAACCACTGAGCGGAGTCTGGAAGTGTCACTGCCAGATGTTTTGTACGGTATCCAGTTCTTCGGTCGCCTTCGGGCTTTTCACACAAACCTTAAATGGCTTGTCGCCGCGAAGTCGAATGTCACCGATCTATTTTTGCGCCTTGCAATTATGGCACACGATCAATATCTGCACAGCGATTGCTGCTCTCTTCGAAGTCTCACTTAGGCATTGACCTTGACGAGAACATGATGTTTGTAGATTCCCCCGTGAGTTCAATTGGCTTGTTCGAGCCCATATCACAATTGAGTAGAGTGTTGTAATCAACTATTCCCGCTCCTATACCCGACGAGATTTATACACACACGTTGGTAAGTATACTATAACATCGACTGCCTCCGAAAAGTGCACACTGCAGGATCATCAAACCTACCAAGGGCGGGGTACGCCTCCTATGGCGCAGGATCAGTTTGCGATGTGTGCTTCAGACCACTATACCAACGCGCAGTGTAAATCAATCAGCGTCAAAACATCGACCATCTATCTGCCAGACGAAAAGCCGCTCACCTTCTTCAGGAAGCGTGCCGAGTCCTTGGGGTGACGCGCCTGGGTCGCGTAATCGACGTAGGTGACGCCAAAGCGCGTCGTGTAACCATCTGCCCATTCGAAGTTGTCCAACAGGCCTGTTGAAGCAGCGCGCCCAGTAATTTCAGGATATCAGCTCACAAATATCGGACAATTCGGCTGTGCGGACCGAAACTCACTCCATGCAAAATACGACTTAACAGGCACACCATCTAACACGACGGCCTCGAGGAGCGCATTACTATACCCGCGGAAGTACTCGACGCGATCGGCGTCGTGCACCACCTCCGGGAGGGAGAGAAGTGCGTCGCTCTTCGCCGCAAAGCCATTCTCTGTTACACTGTAACAAACAAGAGAGTAAGCATCAGAAAAAAAAGACAGAATACACGAACTATACGGGTTTTCCGTATGTCTGTAAACAAACAAAAATTATTAAGAGGCGCTCAGCGCAATTTACAGGCGGCACACCTTCCAGACATAATTAAGAAGCTGTTCGGAGTAAATTGAAAGGATCAGAAAACCGCTGTAGCTTGTCATATGTATATGTCGCAGCCCGTAATTACACACCTGACGGAAGCCCGGAGGGTCTAGCACCCGAAACAACCTCATTATCAGCGTCTGCTCTGCAGATACAGAAAATAGCATACATATCTGAATCCAGGAAACGTGCGCTGATAAGGCAATAGATCAGGACTAAAGTTCCCACCACGCAAGTTACAGATGTAACTCACCCTGCTTCCCAAGTTGCGTTCCGTCCGGCCTTATGAAGCCAGTCTTCACCTTCCCGTAAAGCTCCTCGGAGCCCCCGTCTTCTGCACACCAGCGTAAATAGGGGAAAGGCAATGCACATCATTAGTCAAAGCGCTTGCGGGACAAGTGACAGTTCTAAGACCCACGGACGAGGTTTGTCGTGTATGTATTAAGCCCAAAGAAGTCGGATGATCCCTTCACGACAGCGGCGTCTTGGGGGGACATTTCCGGCAGGCGGGCGCCCAACATCTCCTTGAGGGATGCCGGATACTGCCCCTTGTAGATGGGGTCGGCAAACCATCCCAGGCGCGATGCAAATGCACGCTGGGCCGCTCGGACGTCTAATTATACACGGTTACAGTCTCTGGTTCCGCACAAAGAGCGATAACAAGGCGATAACGCACTTTCGGGGTCGTCATTATACGGCATGTAAAAGCTGGTGTCCAGCGTTATTCCGATGGTACCTCCCTCGGTGGGGGCCACGTTTTCGCGGAACCACTTTACGGCGTACGCGTGGGCGAGGATAATATTGTGGCCGACGCTGAGGTTGTATTAAATTAGAGTTGTCTCCATGAGACAGGATGCTTGGAGACAAGACTGACATGTAAGGCTCGGTGGAGGTGTTTCCTTCTGGCGACTTGTTCCGATTGCTCGAACGGCCTGGGGCAAATACACCCTGTCCATATCCGAGGAGTGAGATAACCCAAGGCTCGTTAACGGTGATCCTGTGGAACAGTAGAATTAATTATAAGCGCGCATTTGCAATCAATACACTACCAGTGCTTGACAAGATCACCAAATGCATTGAAGCAGACCTAAAAATGATGATGATGATACAAAATTTGAAGGACAAGAATTAAACACAGCAATGAAGGTACCTTGGCATAGTGGACGTAGTCGTTCACAATTTTCCTGTCAAGCCACCCTCCATAGCGATCATGAAGCACCTGTGGCAGATCCCAATGATACAAAGTCTAAAAATATCCGTACGTATGAATAGCGTCCATCACTGGCATCAGCAGCATGACTAAAAGAAAGTAAGCATACCACGCAAGGTGTGATCCCCTCGTGCACGAGCTCTTCAATAATCGCTCTGTAGTGCTTGACACCTGCCTCGTTGATTTTCTCGAAGCCATCCTCACCGGGCGGATTCTTAAAATCTATGATCCTGGTCCACGAGAGGGAAAACCTGTATGCATTGGCACCGTACGACTTGAGAAGGGCGATATCGTCTTTCCAGAGATTAAAGGAGTCGGTAGCCACATCGCCTGACTGCCCGTCGATGGTGTGCTTTACGCCAGATTTGGGGTCTGGATGGGTGAATGTGTCCCAAATTGACGGCGCACGCCCTGCCGCAGTTGGAGAGCCCTCTATTTGATACGCAGCTGCATGAAGAGGCGGGATTAGTAAGATAATATCAGATCACAGTAGCAGAGAAAAGACACCTGTGGCATATCCATAAAGGAAATCAGCAGGAAGTTTGTGTGTTTTTAGAGCCGTGTCTGTCAAGCTTGAATCCGCCATACTGTCTGAGGTGCTAGGATCTTGGGTATGAACAGAAAGGTTCTGAGGGTTTAAGTGGCCTCCTGCTTAAGAAGCATGATTTCGAGGCATTCTCCATTGCTCATGGGACAGTAAATGCGGGGTAAGGCCCGACGCTTGCCACGCTTTGAGAAACACCGAACTTTCTCCGGAAAAAATCAGGCTGATAAGATCATTGAATTGAGGATATGTTTGCATATTTAAATAACTAGCTGGCGTGTGAGGTTCTTATTCCAACTGTTGCGTGGCCCTGTCTGCTCGAAAGAAACTAGAAACTGTGTTTTACATTTACACATCTCAGAAGACTATCTGAGGTTGATTTGAGGGATAGCGCATCGTCTCTATAGTAGCAATAAACGTTTGTGGTATCTGTATTTAATTTCAGGGCCAGAGATAGAAGGTTAAAGGCCGAAGGAAGATTTTAAGCTTCCAAACGGCGGACATAGAGAAATCCCTGAGAAACCAGAAGCAAAGTGACCTCTAAAGATGATTCAAGCGAGACAGACCGCAGTTCAGGCTCGAAATATTCTGCAGTGAGGCAGCCCTGGTTGGCCTGTCGACTCTATTTTGATCTTGGGAAGCATCAAGGGAAATTGGGGCCAAGAAGGGAAGTTTCTTAGGTTGCTGAAGGCCTGAGCCTGAGTATAAGTAAAAAGCAACGTGTGAGGCATTACGGAAATGGTGGAAATTGTGTGCCACTAGTTACCTACCAGGCCAACGGCCGAGGGCCGTTTCTCACCTTCAAGAGGTTGCCTATCTTTCAATTCAAATTCTGCGAGTGCTAAAAACATTCATACACTACCAAGGGCAATGACGGCAAAGAGCATACTTGTGTAAACCAAGTATTGACTTGGTGCTGACTGCCGATTATAAGACACCTTTCTAGACCTTAAAGCTATATTGCTTCGTATAGAGCCGTGGTCGTCAGTCAAAACGACCTTCAAGGTGACGGTACTTCAAATTTAGAACATGTTCTGCTGCGGAACAAGTATTCTGTCCGCCTACACATGTAGCGAACGGCGATGAATAGATCCTCGTGTCTCTGAGTCTCTTGTTGATTATTTCCAAGTTATCCAGATTCCAGCGAAATGGTGCATAACCAGGCATAACCCCGGAAATGGCCTGCTGGCCTCGTGTAACGTCGGGGTTCAGCGGAGATTGAAACGCGCACACGTGACACTGTTTGTGTCTGATAGAGGTGGCACATAAATACAATTTCGAAAGTAAACGACGACCTCCACCAAACCTTCACTGCTCCTCATATAATCCGAAATGTCCCGCAAACGCTCTGTCGTCGACGTCGACGACTCTAGTTCACCGCGCAAGCGCACCCGTCGCGATTCCATACCATTCCCACATACCCCCGCAGCGTTCCCCCAGACTCCAGCCCCGTCAGCGCGGTCGACAGACTGCAGCTGGCGCCCCGACGCGACACCCGCGACACCGTACACGCCTTACCCACTGCGCGCATCAGACTCGCCGTCTAACCCGTTTGGGAGGAAGCGTAAGGAGCGTCTCGCCCATTCACTTCCTCCCATTTCTTCGTTTGGAAAGCATCTGGCGTTATGCTTTCAGCTCGTGCGGCGTGACATTCCCCCGCGTATGGGAGGTGTGTTTCGCACTGTACGCGTCCCAGCAAACTACACGTTTACCCATCTGCGATCCCTCATTGCATGGCTCTTCGACACACCTGCACGACACGCGCCTGCGGATGAGTATCTCTTCGAGGTCAAGGAAAAGGTTGCAATGTACAGCATGCTCTATAAGCCCGGGCAAATAAAGTCGGGTATGACCAAGGTGAAGATATCAAACGTACGTGATCCGGGTCGGTGGCCTGCAGGATACGGCCTCGAAGTAGAGGAAGACGAGTTGCTGAGCCAAGAGACCGATCCGGAGGTCGATGAACGCGCGAGTGAGGCTGATGATTTGATGGAGGAAGAATGGGATTGGGTCGACGAGGAAGATTTCACCCTCGGGCACGTCTGGCCCAGGGGTTTGGACCCCTTGACGGGAATTATTTATGTGAGTCACCTCTTCTGACGACTTGGGTCGCATGCTGACGTGTGCTTTCATCAGCACCAGTCCGGCGATACCCAAGTCCACATAACACTCAATACAACGAAGCTGCCCCGCCAACGGGGTCACTCAAACACTCCACATGTATTTAATGCGCGAGGACGTGTACACCTAGCTCCTCCGCCCCTCCCCCGGCCAATGTTCACCCAGTCAATATTAGATACACTATCCTCATCCCCAGCTGCCCCTATCGATACCAAGCTCAGGACGCGCCTGATGGAACGTATACCTTCACCTGCCTTCTCACCTTTGAAGGCACCTCAACTGAAGCCCTATAGCCCAGAGGAAGACTTGTTCGATGCTGACGCTGATGGAGGCCTCCACGCGTTCACCGAGAACCATCCCTTCTTTCAGTCTGTCACCTCCCCGTCTAAGCAGACGCCACGCGAGCACTCCGACATTCTCGTAGAGGATTCAGATGGCGGAGAGGATGACGATGGTTCCGAAGATTTTGACGCACAGCCATCCCTCGCACGGTGGAACGAGCCCACTTACGCGTTCGCCCTTTATCTTCTGCAGTTCATGGACCCGCTGGGGACTGTAACTAACGACATAGACGCGTCATTTTTTGAGGCGCCTTCTGACCCGTTCGATAACGACGATGACTTGGTGAAGCCGGTCAAGCAGGTACACAGGCCGATAGTGTACGAGGATGAGGTGGAAGGGTATGAAGAGGACGAAGACGAGGAAGTGTATGATGATGACGATGACGACGGTATTGACTTGGCCGACAGTGAGAAGGATGACGAAGCAGGAAAAGACGTCGAATACGAGGAGGATCAAGGGGAAGATGGGGAGGAGGATGCAGAATATGAGTATGACGAAGAAGAAGAAGAAGAAGAAGACAATGGCATGAACCCACACACATTCACCCTTGGTTCGACACCCGACCTCGTGCATCGCTCCTCGTCCTCACTACCAGCCTCCTCCCCACCACGCGACTCCTCCCCACCACTCGCGCTGCCCATGTCGGAGACGAGCATCGTTCTCGAGGAACACTACCCGAACACAAAGTACACGCAGACGCCTGCTCCACCGCGCGCGCGAAAGCACCGCCTGCGGCTTGGGCGCGTTGAGCGTCGTCTGGCACGCACGAAGAATGCCTCGTTCCTAACCGCGTACGATGAGGTTGACGAGGAAGAGGACGCCGCTGCGGACGTCGATGAGCTCGCAGATGACGGTGCCGCGGACGTGCCGTGGACGAAGCCTGTGCTCAAGGAGGGAGAAATATGGGACCCATTCGGAGACGAACCGGAGATCTAGGCGTGCACCGTGGGTCTTGGTTTGTACTTTATTCCGTTTCCTATTCTGCTTTTAGATTTGATTTCGATTTGCTTTGCTTTCTGGCTCAAGTTGGGGGACATGTATCCTTATGGTAGTATATATTTTAGGGTATCTGGGTATTTCGACAAGTGATAACACCAAACAAAATATTTTTTATCTGAGTGAGCACATCCTGAGGTCACTGAATATGAAGGAAAATCCTCAATCTATGTAATGGCTTTGCGCGCTTAGCGCAGCGGGACTTGAAAATTCGAGTGAAGCGGGCCCATGATGGTAAAATATTCCAGAAGTGGAAAATGGTATACCTTTTTCGGGTTAGATTCTATGTTTTAATGCATTTGTGCTGGATTGTGTAATTTTCGATGCCTGTATACCTTTGGACGCGTCCGGTGTAGTCTGTACGGTCCAAACTTCAAAGTACTTGTCAATAAATAACAGCTATCTCCAGCACGCAAATGTCCGGCCTGATGCACGGCACCGGGCCGCATACCGTGCCTGCTCGAGCTAATACATTGCGGCAGATATCTTTAGCATTGCCGACATGAAATATGTCATTTTGACTCTACTCGTGCGATTGAAACTTCAGATAGGCGGAAACCTGAAGCTTCAAAGGCAGCGGGAATTTTTTAGGAGGAACTAGCATGTGATCGCCTTCTGGAATCTGCAGGGCGAGCCACGTCTCGTGCAGGGAGCGTCCTTATAATCGAAGGGAAATATGAAGGTAAATCCAATACGGACCATAGTAAATAGAATTCGATGCCAGTCGTGACAGGTTTCTTGGATAAAGGATGTCTTTCGAATTAATATCAGCAGGTACATGGTTCCTTTGATTTTCTCACTTGGAGCCCTTTAATTTATAACTGAATTTCCAGATATAGTATGGACGTGGAGCATATCCTTTTCTCGGTGTCAAAGCTCTCGAGCTGATTGTTCTTTTGGAAAAGAGAACGTGGCTTTGAGCTATCCCTTCTACTTACATATAATTATGTCGTTTCCCCAGACCGTGCCGCGTGAACGCACTCATAGATTGCGTCACTAAAAGCCTGCACAAGGATTGCATCATTTACTTTCACATGTCAAGCTTGTCAAGCACTACCTCTATCAGGCACTTTCTTGATTTCCTTGCATTACGGCAATAGGCCATTTGAGTCTTAATAAATATTTCATCATATTAATATCGGTGTGCTGCAGTGGTTTGCAGTGCGTCAACGTCTAGACAGGTCTAGACTGATCTAGAACTCTCAGATGAACAATTGTCCTCGCACCCACACCCACATTTTAACACCCACCCAGAATGCACCTGGTGCAATTCGCTCAGAAACCAGAAGCTTTCTCATGAATAGGGCCAGATAATAGAAACACATATGGACTATAGTATAATCCATTCATTATTATCGAATCCTACGCATATGCCATGGGTATTCCAATTTCCGTGTGTCCTTGGCGCGCCGTGTGCATGGCCGCATTGAGTTGATCATCGGTCCTGACATCATTGACCGGCTATTTGGCCGATGCATGGATGACATCATACCGATGCCGCACATTAATTAACCTCCCGGCGTCTGGTCTCGTCGCTCGCCCAAACGTTCAAACGTGTACCGCCAATGCCACAGACTACGAATTCCTTTCTGCAATAAATCCCCTTGAGCTCGAGGCGCGCAGATATGCTTTTGAGCTATAAAATTGAAGGTTTACGGAATGCATGACCGCGGTCGTCACGGAAAGATGAGAGTTGTGGAGCGCGCTAAATCAAACGACCGCGGCATATCCATCTTTAATTATCTATGAAAGCTTTACCCTTATCGGAGAAAGACGCCTAAGAACCAACTCATTTTTTCTTTTTATGGGTGCTTTATCGGGTGTCGCATACAGAAAGAATGTGAAGCAAGAGTGACAGCCGCTGTAGGTCATCTTCTGAGGCCGGCGAATGCGATTATTAACAATGAATACGAGAAAGTCAATGGCGGGATGTAAAGACGGTACGTATGGCATATGCCTTCCTGGGCAAACTAGTTATGGCGCAGTGACCACGTGAAGTGGGGCTGCCAAAAGCATAAAATGCGTCGTTCCGCATTTTGTTTTCATACATCACCGATACCCAACTTACTATCCCATACCTACTACCTCTCCCCGCCTAAGCGCCCAATTTACAAAGATGAAGGGAATGATGAAAGCACTATGGTACAATGCAGTGCGTTTAGGCGTTTAACATTAATCAATAGCCTTGGGCGTCGGCTGACCCCGACGCAGCCCAGGGACTTTGTCATCAAACAAGTACCAATCCCTCAAATCAACGACGACGAAGTTCTTCTCAAAGGTCAATATAACCAGGTTGCTCGCCGTTGCCTATGTTGACATCATTTATATTATTCCAGTCACTTGTTGCGGTAAGCTTATAACACACCCTAGGTCAAAGCATGCTTTCTAAATAGGCGAACACGGAAAAGGTATCTGCGGGACAGATGGCCATATCGACCAGGCAAGTCACCCAGCTAGTTTTATTCATTTTACCAGCATCGCTGATTTGTTTTCCAGGGAGAGTTCATTTCCCAATTCCCTGTAAGCAAATAACATCACCCTGTTGTTTGTATCACTTCCTTACCAGTCATTCTAGCTTATTCCAGGCCATGAAGCCATCGGACACATAGTTGAGATGGGGAAGAACGTAAAAGACTTCGCCATCGGCGATCGCTGCGTAGCGGACGTTGGCATCACTGTCAGTTCCCTGTCAATTCTTGCACAGCCATCAGGCACTAACTTTCTCACTCTGTTTCTCAACTTCATTTTGACTCCTCGATCTACGTCCACGCGATCTTGCATTACACCAGTGCGATACTTGTTTCTATTGTCGTCGTGGACAATCTCTCCTCTGCGAGAACTTCCATGCCTGCGGAGTCACCCAAGACGGTGGGTTCGCCGAATACATCAAATAGTGCGTGTTCTTCTGCTTCGTGTCATGCACCTGCCGGCAGCTGATGGCTGCTGCAGCCAGCAGAAGAAGTTGTACAAAATCCACAACCTGACCGACCAGGAGTCGACACTCCTCGAGCCCGCCGCATGCGCAATTCACGGGCTCGATAAGCTGAATCCCCCTGTCGGCATCGAAGTACTGCTCCTCGGCGCGGGGCCGACGGGACTCATCCTCGCGCAGCTGCTCAAGCTTAACGGCGCGTCGCGCGTTGTCATCGCCGCGAACAAGGGCATCAAGATGGACATCGCGAAGACGCTCAACGCGGCTGACGAGTACATCGAACTGGATCGCAAAGCGCCCGAGGCGCAGTGGCAGAAACTAAAGGACGACAACCCGTACGGGTTCGACGTTGTCGTCGAAGCGACGGGTGTCGAGAAGATTGCGAATGAGTCGATCAACTACGTGCGCCGTGGCGGTACCCTCATGATTTACGGCGTATACGAGGACAAGGCGCTTGTTCACTGGCCACCTTCCAAGGTGCGTGTTTTTATTCCAGAAATTTGATGGGAACTAATGAGTATATCTGTGCAGATCTTCGGCGATGAAATAAGGGTAATATTATCCAATTTTCGCTCTCGTTGACGGCATATTAACAATTCACGCAGATCATTGGCTCGTTCTCGCAAACTTTCTGTTTCCCCCGAGCGGTGGCATACCTCGATGGCGGCAAGATTAATGTGAAGGGGATGGTCACAGACGTTTTTAAGCTGGACGACTACCAGGCTGCACTGGACAAGATGAACAGCAGGACGGCGCTTAAGATTGCCATTGTCCCCAGTTAGGCGATTTTTGTATCAGTTCTTTCATCCATGTATCTACAGATTCAACCTATGTATTCTTAATTCAAGAGCTCAGAAATTATTCTCAACAAACCCTTGTGGTGAAACTATCCACTGCACACGCTGCATCCAACTCGGTTATTTCAAGTTAGTCAATGCATATTACGCACCTGCCGCCGCACACAAGCCGCATACAAGCCGAACATTTTATTTTCGGAGCTTCGAATATGCGAGCCGTTTGCCGTGATGACTCTCTCGACCGGCCTTCCAGGCTTCCAGCCAACTTCCAGCCTTGTGTCCATGTCTTTCCGAACGACATAAGTTACCCTGATACCCTCCTATAGAATTAGATCTCTATTATACGATAGACGAAACACCTCGATCACTCTCATTGAAGAAGCCCAGAAACATACAAGAAACATATGGCAAGCTGGCAAGCTGGAGAGGTCACTCTAACCTCGATAGACCATGGTGGACATGAGGACGACACCTCGGTAATGACGGCGAAGCAAGCTGGGAAGGACATATTGTTTGGGAGCGTACGTCTCTTATATTCTTTGGGTTTGGACTTGGCTCATCCAACTGTCTTTAACTATGGCAATAGTTTGCAGGAATGGTGGCCGAAGTCTTTGAATATCCATTTGACCTGGCAAAGGTGCGACTGCAGGCGCAGGTCTTGTCACCGGTGTCGCCTACAACCGTTCGTTTCAACGGACCAATGCACTGTCTCTCACACACATGGAAAGAAGAAGGACTACGAGGTCTTTACCGGGTATGTGTTGATATTCACAAGACGCGCGCCGAACTCATTTTTCTCTCAGGGTCTCCCTGCTCCCATTGTGGGTTCTATGGCAGAGACTGCTACGCTTTTCCTAGCGTACTCTACGTTTCAGAGTATGATCAGATCGCTTTCACCAAATGGCCCGCTCTCAAATTCAGCACCGCTCTCTGTTCCACAACTAACACTCGCCGCCGCCGGGGCCGGATTCGTCACCAGTTTCGTCTTGTATGTCATTTCTTGCCTTTTGCTCACTCAGAGAGTAAATTTATCCTAGAACGCCCATTGAACTCGTGAAATGCAAGATGCAAGTGCAGATGCTCAACTTCCACCCTCCCACCGCCCCGGGACGGATACCCCGGAGGCCGGTTCCGCCCCTGCCCTCGTCCTCGCGGTTATATCACACCGGTCGTACATACACTGTCCCACCACCCACCGCAGTCGAGGCTCTGCGGCCTCCAGGTCCAATCGCACTCATACGCTCTATCGTTGACTCATACGGCGTTCGCGGTCTGTGGCTCGGGCACACAGGCATGCTCGTGCGGGAAACAGGCGGAACGGCTGCGTGGTTTATGGTGAAGGAATGGGCCGCGCGTAAGCTCGTCGCGCGCCGGATACAACACTCACCTTACGCGACCGCGAGTGACGGCACGCGTGTGCTGCGCACCGCTGCGAACACGGAGCTGCTGCCTTGGGAGTCAGCGTTCTCTGGTGCGCTTGCAGGCGCCTTCGGGGCGCTCGTCTTCTATCCTGCGGACACCGTGAAGAGCGCAATACAGACGCAGGAGGAGCTGCGGCCGCGTACGGGGTCGCTGAAACCGCTCTCGAGCTCATTTTTAGGGACATTTAGGCTGATGTGGATGAAGCATGGACTGAAGGGGCTGTATGCTGGGTGTGGGATGACGGTGGCGCGTGCGGTGCCTAGTAGTGGTATCATATTCGTGGTGTACGACGGCTTGACTGCATATTTTTCATAATCTTTGTCGCTCCACAGCTGCAGTCCTCTGGACTTCAAAACTACAGCTCGTTAATACCCCAAACACTTCTTACTCTCATATAATCTGTCAATCCTGGGCAAAAGCAGGTTTAATGTATGTTCTGTAACAACATGATCAGTCTGTTGCGCTACCTCAGATTTTCCGCATAGTCTACTCGAAATCAAGACTCTAAGCATTAGAGCTAGAGGCTAAAGCAATAAAGAAGATTCAAGAGTCAAGACTATAGTCTATAGTATATGTAAGAAAAAAATTGCATTCTAAGTAATGAAAAAAATGTTCTCTCTGCCTGGGAGTCGAACCCAGCTTTCGCGCGTGACAGGCGCGTGTACTAACCGATATACTAGCAAAGAACCTTATGAAGGGTATTTGTTTGTAGGATATATAAGGAGATGAGAATTATTCCAGAACGAGTCGGCAGTCTCCGTAACTAGTAACTCTTTACTCTCTCTTCTTCCTCTCTTCTTCCTCCATCCTCCAAGTCACATGAACCTCACATACCGTACTAATGGCCGCCTAGCGACTCTTATCTCGGATGTTCGCACTGTGTTCACTTCTACCTCTTTTCTCAGACTTTCTGTCAACGCTGGCAGATTCGTTCGGCTCTTGGCCCTCAAGACCGTGCACTTCTGCGGATGTGGGTCCCAGAACTTCCAGCTTTCAAGCATCCAAAGGCACGTCTGAGGTGTTCCTAGGTCTTTAGGTCTGCACCTTTTACACTCGACTGGGCTACCAAGAAGTAAACCTTCGAAAACGTGTCCATCCTTTTTTTCACCGCATGTCAAGCGCCTTTTTTAACCTACGCTATCGTTTGCAAAGGCACTGTGTCTTTTTGCAATGGGCCTTCAACTTTGGTTTCTGCTCAAATATATCCCGAATTCCTGGACTGCCGCGCCCTATCAACTTCTACGCTTTTGAGTTGTCCCTTACTTGCGCAAACATTCTTGACAATGACCAAGCTAATTGCTCATCAACGCCCTGCATATGCTTCAGATCTTTAACATCCTCAAGACATGACACGGAAGCTCAGCTCACACACGTTGATTCTTGAACCCTATTTGTCGGGTTTCTGGGAGTCTGTATGCTAGCAGTAATTTATCACCTCAATTTCCTCACGTGCGCTCAGTATGCGGGAAGATTTGACACACACCTAATCTACACTATAAAGTCAATAATCCTCCTCCCCGAGTCCAATATCACCTTGACCTGTGAATAACTTACAACCAATTAACTTGCAGAGCGCCTCTGTACCCTCGACCCTGTTGGTATTTGTTCTGCTTCTTAAAGTATGTCTTCATTTTCGCAAGTTCCCGCCCTTCGATCTACTCCGCTTCACTTGAAGGTCATTTCAGTAAAATTTCACTTACTGATAATTTTCCTGTTCAAGGCGCGGAAATTCTACGTGAAGCATTGTCAGAACTACGGGAAAAAAGGCCTTCTCCCTCTGTTCATAAGAGGGGTTTAGAGGTGTATTTTCCCTTTCCCTCGTATGAATTATATGCCAATAAAAGATATTCAAGTATTATATTGAGTTTACAATACCGGCCATAATGAAGCCGAGCTTCGGACTTCAAACATGCCGCTGCAGCTAATGACTAGATCATTTTGAGATCAACGCCCTTAAACTGCGCCGCTGCGCGCGCAAACCACTTAAAGAGTAGAGCTGCCTACTAGCGGCCAAGTACTCGACTCACAGACACTCTATGGCGAAGCCCAAGACTCTGACGCCTCAGGAACTATACAAGCAACGACGACAACGCGAAGAGCGCGAAAAGAACGCCTATTTGCCACCCGGACTGATAAACCATGGCAATACCTGCTTTATGAACTCGGTTTTGCAAGGTGTAAGTCGGCAACGTTGTGGATGGGCGGCTTTTGACATTTTATCAGCTTATAGCGACCCGTGTGCTGTCGGATCTCGTCCTATTTGCGCCGATACCTCAGGAAATGCAGATGAATGCAGCATCGCCGATTGTCTCAAGACGGTCTCCGCAGCTCACCAATGGCCACAATCTCGCGGGGAGCTATGAACAACCATGGGTCGACAGCATGCCAATAGGTGACATGTTTCTGACCGTGATGTACAAGGCTTGGGACAGCCAAGCAGCCAAGCGGAAAGACGTGCTCAGTCCAAAGTATGCATTCGCCGCGTCTCTCATCAAAGCGTGCTAATCTATCCAGGCCCATTCTTGCTGCCCTCGGTCAAAAGTACGACCAGTACTTGGACTTTGCGCAACAAGACGCCCATGAATTCCTAAGAATACTACTCGACGCAATGCGCATGGAAGAACAAGATGTGAGCCGCGTAGTATCCCCGATCTTTCGCCGTCTAACCGTCCCCAGATTATCAAGAAGCGCCAGCCGCCGAGCCCGTCCAAAAAGCGGCGACGCACAACGCTAACGCCCGAGGGCCTCGGTTCACTGCCCACCGACCCCAATGCAACGCCCGCTGAGCCATCCCTACTCTCGTTCGCAGACATGATCTTTGGCGGCGAGCTCACGAGCATCCTCGTCTGCCAGAAGTGCAAACACGTCTCACAGACATACGAGGAGTTCAACGACATCAGTCTGAGCATCAAGGCCGAGGACTACTACCCGCACAACCGCAAGCGCGACCGCTTGAAGAAGATCGTGGGCAGGCTCACGCAGTTCCCGGGCACGTCAAAGCCACACTTACGACCGCCGATTACACACGCGCATGCAGTGGAGATGCTGCGATCATCATCTGTGCCGCCGAGCCCCCGCACGGAGCGGGATGCGGCCCAGTTGCTTGCGGAGAATCCGAGGCCTGAGTCACCACGACGGAGGAGCTTGGACGTGGCGCCAGGGGGAGCCGAGCCCGAGCCCGATTCGCCTCTCCAGCCGCCACCGGCTCCAACACCAGAAGGACCGGATCTAGTTATGGAGGAGGGTCCGGATCAGGAGAAACCAACGGTGGAGATTACTGCCGCTGACAACGCGGATGTGACTGAGCCAGATGGTAAGCATGTGGAATTTGTAGAACCAACAGAGAAGAAGGAAAGGCACGAGAGCGTCTCTGCGCTCGCCGTGACGGAGAAGGAGAAGGCCTCAAAGTCGGACGATATGGGATGGGTCAAGCTTGGGAGGAGGATCAGTCTATCAGTGGGGTTGGGCCGATCAAGAGGGCCTGAGAAGGATAAGGATAGGAAAGACAGAGATCGAAAAAGTCGGTCGATGGATCGCTCGAATTTGGGAGTCCCGGAAGCCATCAAGGAGGACGATGATACTGATATGAGTATGCAGAAGTCAGTCTCTGCAAGCGCAGGAGTCACCGGTACATCTTTCCCAGCCGATGATAAGTCTGATTCGTTAAGAAATCGCGCCGTCTCGGATGGTGCTGCCTCGTACCCTGCAGCAGATGATTTGGAAATCGCCAACGCAACTCCGGCAAGCTCATTACCTAGCAAAGCTACCTCGACCCAACCGACGCCTTCGACCTCGTCTGTTACGCTTCTCCACTCCCCATCTCCCCAGCCCACCACCAACAGCCATCCCCATTCGTCCTTAGGCAACTCTATCTTCCCCGGCGTCCAACGCTCGAAGTCGCCCAAACCCCCGAAACCCAGTGCAGCGCAGACGGAGTATCTGCGTAAGATCCTGGCTGATGTGTCTACGTCGCCGTCAATAGCGAATCCGTTCGCGCTATTTAAACCTCCATTATTGCAGTCTCACTCACATCACTATAGTGCGTCAACGACGCCCCACTCAGCGAGCGGGGCGGTGGGAGAGAAGGAGAAAAGTACCAGCACTGCCTGGCTAGGCATGGGGCGCAGCTTCTCCGGCATCGAAGAGTGCCTGCGGCTGTTCACGGCGGTCGAGGTGCTAGATGGGGAGAACATGGTGGGCTGTCGACAGTGCTGGAAGATCCAGAATGGTCAGCTGCACGCACCGAAGGGCAAGGACTCAGATGCGGACGATGATGACGAAGTGTCGTCGGAACCACCAACGCCCCAGCCCAATACAACACCTATACCAGCGCTAGCGCGCGAGCCGGCGGACAACGTCGTCGACAAGAAACACGAGGGCCGAGAGGGCAGCCGTCCGCCGCTGAAGTTGCTGACGCCGTCACCCGCAGGGCACATCCCGACGTCGCTGTCCACGCCTACGGTGTCGACGTTCGAGGCGGTCGACGACAGTGACGCGCGCTCGGTGTCATCCCTTCCCAGTGAACCAATTTCTATCATGATCGACGATGCGAGCCAGTCATCGCTCTCGCTCTCGAACATTTCGGATGCGGGCAGCAGCACTGATAGCGCAGTCTCCGCGCGCCCGGGGGGAATGCCCATCCCGATGATATCCACCACTGCTCCGCCCGATACACCTACAGGGTCGACATCCTCAGAGGCGGAGGTAAGCCAGGAGCGTAGGGACGGGGTGGGTCCGCCGCCTGCTGTGCCCTACCACACGCACCCTCGCTTAGCGAAGGTCGCATACGAATCGAACGCCAACGTAGCGTCCAAAGATTCCTTGAGCATCCCACCACGGTCACTGAGGCGGTCGTCGGACTCGGACGTGACGAGCACGGACAACGACAGCTCGGACGACGAAAGCGATGCGTCTGTGGATACCACCGTCTCTGCAGAATCCAGTGTCAGCACGCGTGCTCGCGGTCCCGCATCCGCGGAAGGCGGCGGCGGCGCCACGACGTCTGCAGGGCATACAAGCTCAGCGGCGTCTCCCGCGCCGGCCAAGAAGCCGTCGAAGCCCAAGCCCGTCATCATGCGCCCGGCGTACAAGCGCTACCTCGTCTCTACGCCGCCACCGATTCTAGTCATCCACCTCAAGCGGTTCCAGCAGACCGCGAAGAGCCCGTTCATGTCTTTCTCGCACGGTTTCAAGAAGTTGGACGACTACATCTCGTTCCCGGAATACCTCGACCTGCTGCCGTTCCTCGCGCCCCGGAAGGAGGACTACGGCCTAGGGAAGAAGAGCGCGCACAAGGAGAGGAAGGGCAAGTCGAAGGAAGAGCGGTGCATGTATCGCCTGTACGCTGTGGTAGTGCATATCGGGAATATGGTGAGTCGTGCAAATTCACGAATATAATAGCTCAGATGCTGACGCAGTCTTTCTCCTAATACAGCTTGGCGGACATTACGTTGCATATACAGCACTTCCAGCTGATCCTCCACCTATGAAAGCGTCGTCTGCGCCCACAAACAGCGCCACTAACTCGGCACTATCAGGCCCTACGAATGCCCCGTCCAACGGTGCCTCCCAGGAGAATGCTAGCAAAAACGCAGCTGTAGAACCTACCCAGGCGCCCAAGAATGTAGAGCGGCAATGGGCGCATATCAGTGATACCACCGTCCGCTTGACAACTCTAGAAGAAGTCCTTCGCGCCAAAGCCTATATCTGCATGTACGAACGGTGTTGACAGCGATGTAAGGCGCTAACCACAGTTTCTGAACTATCACTCATAGACTCCGCATGGATAATGTTTATCTAAATTATTGGGGATCCCCACAGCGCTGGTCATATCGCAGGTTCATGTAAACTTGTAGTACTCACATAGTGTACATTCCACATACACATATCACCGCATCTTTGACTGTTATATCTACTTATTCGACCACTCTATGCACGTCGTATCTTGATTTATTTTGTACATCATATGTTAGAGCTTAGCAGTTGGTTACAGTAAGAGCCATTCTTTCGGATATCAAAGAGCCGTGCAAAAATTGATTCTGCTCTGCCGTTCAGCGTAGAGCGTGCTCTGCTTCAAGCACATATTACATAAAGGTATCTGAAAATGGCATTTGACTGTTTATCTAAAATCGTGATAAGTCTCCCAGCTAGACAACCTAAGTAGACCTGCACGTTTATGTAAATTGTGTACCCGTATACAATTGAAGAGGAGTCCCAACTTCATGGTACCCGGAGCACTTAAGCGCCCGTCACCGTACCTCAGTTCGTTGTCGAGGCAGCAAATTGAGATAATACTGATTCTGGCATAACCCAGGGGCTGTTAGGCGAGCATAAGACCATTGCTATGCACATCATAGAAAAAACATTGGTAGCCCAAGAATCTCCTGTCATGCCAGTAGTAACAATCTAGATGCAATGTTGCTTGTACTTGCACGAAACTTGAGATACCCAAGAATCTTAATCAAGGTCGATTCAAATCCGGTTTGACAAAATGTAGGTATGTAATCTCCGAACGTCAGAGTACTACATACATGTACTAGGCCCGGCCAGTCGATGAACATTCCGCATCCCAATCTGTGGGCGTTAGTTCGGCAACCCGCGCTTTGAAAGCCGAGAACGTGCAAATCTCCGGGTGGCCCGCAAGATGGTTGCTCGCTGGAGCGCAGAGTGGAAGAACCACGTTTTTGTTCTGATGCCGCATCCTAATATCTGGCGAAAAAAAGACAAGATAAGAAATTTTCAAGAAGAATTGATTTGACGGGCAGAACTCACAGTAATCTGCGGAAGGATCGGAAGAAACGCGCGATAGAATAATCTGGGAGAGCTTAGAAGGGGGCTGAGCCTCTCGTAGCTTGAACAGCTCAAATGTTATTGACGCAGTGAAGGCAGGCCAGCTACAGAAACATATGAGAATCGGCTTAAATTTTCAATCAAAGGAGCAATTTTCACTTTTCATCAAATACGTCGAACGTTGAGGCAAGGGCGGCGATAGTTGTATCATGAGTGCTGTGAACGAGGACTTTCAATGGATCTGCCGCCTTGTTCTTGATCTTCTCTTGCATCTTGCGGCTCATGTCAGACAAAAGGGGCCCCATCCCCAGACGCCGAACCTCTTCGGTTTTATCTGTGACAACGAAAAAATGTAAAAAGTATAGCCTTTGAATCGATGGCAAGTTCTTACATCCTGAAATAAGATGACGCGTTCATAAAAGATAGGTGACAAGTTAAGAGGGGTCTTACCTGCAAACCATTCACTGACAATGGCTTGTTCCTATCGGATTTGCGTAGAGTAAATGCCTGTGTAGGTTCAAAATTTAGCCACATACGATGGTGTCTACGATGCTTTTATCCTCAAATTCAGGGGGAACTTTGACCCCGTGGGCAACAGCAGCCCGTATCTATCGACATATAAAACAAGTTAGACGAGGGATCCACTAAATAATAGCATAGAAGAAAATGGTAGGGATTGAGCAACTCACCGTGTCCATGACACCAGAAGCTCTAGGTTTTCCATCGACGCGGATAGGGTTGCCATTTAAATATTTGGAAATCTTGCTGTCTAAAGGTTCTAGGCTTCTATTAAATGCCTGGGCAGCAGCTATGGCGCCTGGGTGAATAGCGTACGCAAAAAAAATACGCATATTGAACATACCCATTGCAAACCCAACCTGAAGTAATTCTAAGCGCTTGCACACATATGTGTTCCCTATTAAGTTCTCATCCTTACCGTTTCTAGAAGCCCAGTTGAGGTCGAAACAAGAGAGAAAGTCATAATGGACAAACCTAACCAAGAAAGGGGGCTGGACAGTGGAACCGCACTTGGCAGTAGGATAGAGACCGTGAATGATTTGCTGCAATGACTCAGTAGTCCGCGGTATGTTCGTGCTCCTAGAATATTTTTCAGTGCCACTCAATTGAATATTACGCATAGATTCACTAACCGAAAGTACACTTGATCATTGTTTGACAAAACGTCTGGTATGAAGCCCAGTCTGATATCTATCAGTTAAAACATTTTCAGTCAACGAAAGGATGACACGAACTTGTCAATATAGATCTTGCGCAAAGTCCGTCCAAAATTATACGTTGACTTTAATGCTTGGATTAGGTACAAGGCTCCACGATCATTCATAGACGGACCACAAACCTGTCTCCCCAGGTCGGTCAACTCTCCCAGCAGGCTATTGGACAGTTATAGTATTTGAAGGGCTGCATTTAATACAACGACTCACCATTCGCCTTCCACGCGCGACCCATCCCTCCGTTCCACAAGCTTCCGCGTGCTTATCGTCTCGTCGTCCCCGTGCTCGCGAGCATGTTCAGCGCCGAGAGAACTTGACACTGCTGCCCGGAACTTGCGGGCGGTGTGACACATGTTCCAGTGCTCCGGTATGTTAGCAGGTGGTCCTGCCAGGCGGACACCCACCGGTGTGCGTTCGCCTAGATGTGATGCGACAGTGCGTGAGCCTGCTGTCGCCCTGTAGGCGAGACGGACACACACCATGTCGAACGTAGACGTGCACTTGCTCCAGCTCCAGACTTTCAGGCGCAAGCGGATAGTCGTCAGCATTGAGCCGTACTTGCGAGTACGCACTTATCCCAGCCAATCCAGGCTCCTGTCTCGATACGCCCTTTATCATGATGGTCTCGCACTGCGTGCCCAAATCCCCTGCGCCCTTGATGTAGCAGTTTGATATTGCTTCCTCTTGAAGAATAAAGTCCGCGTGGATGACTTTGACGCTCAAAGATGTTAAGAGGAGCGCGTAATGAGCCAACGGAAAAGAGAGTTTGCGTCCCGGTCGCATGCAATCCAGGAATGAAATGTCGTTTTTAGAGCTCGCAACGCGACAAAGAAGAATAGGATCTGTTGCGAGTTCCAAGCAGCTTTCAGAGGTTTCGTCCTAAGGCCTGGTTGACGACGGACGTGGTATGACGGGATCAAGTCACAAACCAGTAATGCCACCAGCTCCCTTTACGAGTTCCAAAAGTCGGCCCGCGATTTGAGCATTTCATTTCATAACAACGGATCATTAACATTACTCAAACTAAATCTAAGACCCACTGCAACTATTTACTGAGAAATTTAAGCTTGATCGAATATGTACGCTATTCGCCAGAAAACAAAAATAAAGCTTCCGACAACTTGCAGTGCGGCGAATGAAAGCAAGTCGTAACGCGTAACCGGTAACCAATGGCGTGCTCGCAATTGCAACAGGAAAGACCTGGCAATAATAAATAAGACTAGACATGTCTTGACCAGGTCCCGAATAGTCCAGAGCTATGTTATATGCTCGACTCAAGGCTGCCTTGTAACGAGGACGTTTCGCCAAGGCTGCTACTAGAGGAATTTTCCAAGATTTCCTTGACATGGACACTCGCGTTTCGGATCTAGTTTTGGTTAGCAGTTGTTATAGCCAAAGTATAGACCACGAACCTTGGCATTTTCGAGTGGCTGAGGACTCATGTCTCTGACGGTTTCTGTGACTACGTATACCTGAGTCGGAGGCTGCATCACGTAACAAAAGATCAGTACCGCAGCCATGCTCGACAGGAAAGTTTTAAGTTATTTACGTTGAAATTCTTGTCACCTGATCGATGTAGTATAGGCCATTGTGTCCCGCGACGCTTGATATTGGGACCAGCCCTTGGACGTGACTCTTTCTCCTCGTCGTGATTCGCCTGCATCAAGATCTGTCGGGAATTTATGCTAATAGTAAGATATCAGCTTCCATGTGCTGGAGAACACGGAAAATACTCACGCGCACAGGAACGTAGTGGCATAAACTACGGAAAATTAACATCAATGTCAGAGACACATCCAACTTACGGTAAGGTAATTGGACATACGGCGACTGAGCAGAAAACAGAGTGCCGTGTACACCCAAGTCTTAAAGGCGGCCTTGTACTGTTTCAAGACAGTGACGGATAAATATTGCGGAAAAGTCGACCATTGTAGGCACATACCGTAATCAAGGAAGCAATGGAAGTAACACTACAGGTTACCTAGCTCAGTTCTGCAACCCTAAATTCATCAATCAGCTTGGAAATGATACCTTGTAAGAACACCCGAGTTGATGGAAAGGGTAATAAGGGAGTCAATGATCTCGTCGCTCCTGGATTATCCAAAACGTCAAATACGGTGACGGTAAAGAGAACGATTATACCAACTTCTTGAAGCCAGTTCTTTTTCTGTGTAAAAAATATGCCATCGATAACGCAATACAGGTATCGCAAACAGCTGCACTGGCGAGACGCAGAATCGACGGAACCTAGTTAATATATTTATATAATATCTCGTTAGAAATATGACTTAAGGGGAGCCTAAAAAACCCTAACCGTTGCGCTGCTCAACATTGCATTGTGACCGAGAAGAAGAATTTTGATACCAGCAACTATGACCATCAGCTTATTAGTCCTCCGTATTGACAGCAAGTATTTTATGCTACCTAGCCCACTTCCTATAACAATTTCAGTTGGAATGAAATAAATCTCAATTTCCATTTTGAAATCCTCACCGAAATGCAGCAAAACGAGAGAAAGCTAATCATCATGTATATTTAATATATGAAGTGCTACATGAAGTAGCGCTTACCAAAATAGCTAATAGCCAATGTTTCTCGCCGCTAACTGAAAGTTCGGTGAGGCTTTATACAATATTGTACTGTCTTGAGAAATGACTATACGTTTGTATACTTTGAAAGCCAGGAACCTAGGACGTTATTAGCTTGAAGCGTGAGTTGGACTTAACTACCCAACCCTTACGTTTCTGACAACCCCGACATTATTATCTATGCACCGCTGAGTATAGATTGATTTGTATTTCACTTGACCACTCACAGAAAGTATCAGCTCAACACTCAAACTCCTGCTCGTCCACGATCTGCATCAGCGTTGCAAGAAACCGTTCCAAAGAATTAAGGTATACCAGATGGAATGAAACATGCGGCTGGCTTCGACGGCTTCGACCAGATAGTACCTAGATGTCGCTTATTATATCGCACTTCATAACTCAGGCTAAAGGGGCGATAAGAGATTCACCATGCCGCATGACCAACGAAAAACATAGATGCAGTGTTCAACATCCTAGACAATATCGAATAATTCAGAGAACTGCTGACTGAACACAATCTGAAGCCTGTTCTCACAAAACAGCAAACACCTATTTTTCAGACGTGAGGGACCTGAATTTATGCAGTGCATGCAACGTACCACGAATTTAACCATTATAGCGTCTTGCTTGAATCGCTGGTAGTATTTGTATACTTGTGTCAGCATAATACCGTACATCCTATGACCGTAGTGATAAGTTGGAAGCTTCAGTGGACATTGCCATGAGGGACCCACATCGAAGAGAATATCACTCCGAGGAGAACCATTCCCAACGCCACTTCCGCCCCGCGACTATTGTTTCTTGCCGCCAAATCCATCGTCGACGTTTCCCTTTCCGGTTACTGGAAAGAGTGGAGGAAAATTTCTGCAGCAATAAGCTCACAAGAGGTTCCAAAAAGTCTGGGGTGTGGCATAGCAGTGGCTCCTGTCATACATATATTAAATACAGGCGGGTGAGACCCATAGCACTGGTTTCGGCAGTCAAGGACTTTATCAGTGTGAAAATGATTTCCAGAGATAGAAAGGTATCTGCGAAAATAGCTTTGTTCGGGTCGAGGAGTGAGTGTCAGATTATATTTGCTGTGATGAAATAAGGTCGAGGAGTGGGAGTTTATTGGCGTGGGTCTGTAAGAATTGGCGCACTTGAGCCTGCAAACGAAGGTTGTCGCGTCTTCTAAAGCGTTTTCGAAGGTATACGATCTCAGGCTAGAGGCGGAGTATATAGAAACGCTAGAGAAAATCCTAGTAAATCAGAAATATATCCGTGCCATCGTAGGATTGTAACCAAGCTAAAACAGACAGTGACAATCTGACGCCAAGCGCCCACTGAATGAGTTGCTGCGGAGCAGCAGTGAAAATATGGCCGTTTAGAGAAGGAGGATCATTATGGGCAGTGAGTCCGTGATCATCGACATCATTGAATAGTGTTGATCATGATATCATTCAAGGACGGGCGAACAGCAGTTATGATCGTGTTATTTCCGCCTTCACTGCCACCTGTATGCGCACAGCTTCGGGCGCTCAGTGCTGACCACCAAACAGAGCCGCCCAGTATGAGCAGGCAGAGTAGGTCAGTCCCTTGATAGAAAGCAAGCAAAGTTCGTGAGAGAATGGTGCCAGATGGTGCCAGTATATTGAAACTAGAAGCTTTGTTTGTGAAATTCATTCGCTTATAGTCGAGTCGCCGGCTCGGAGTATTTGATTTTAGTATTGGCGGTGCATATATATCATGGTAGACGGTATGTGTTTCTGTAAACCGGTATTGGGCCTGAGAAAGGTCCATATCAAGGAAAAAACTACTCACACAAACTGATTTTTGGATGATGGCATATCTATCGGGGAGATACACAGACGACGGGGTAAAACAGAGTTCCCCAGTACTTCCAATGCGAAAGTCACGACTCTGATTCACCGTTATGTGTGAGAGCTGGCTGTCCTTTGACAAGTAAAGGCCACGATCAACAGATGGTTCGGATTGGGATTCGTAGGCCATAAGTTTGACGAACGAGTTCCTGAAAGATGATCCACGTAGACTGCAGGCTATCAGCCCACGCGTCTGACGACAGAAACTGGTAGCAGGCTGAGGTTAACATTGAAGTCCAAGCTTTGAAAAGGCTCCGAGTCGGAGTTCCCCGATGTTGTACGTTGACGAGGATTATCAACTTTCGTCTTGCTTTCGTTAACTTTCGTCGCGAAGCAATGATGCCGAAGGTACGTCTTCCTCGTTTCTGTTGTGCAGTAACGCAGTTGCTCAGGGCCGTAAGATTGGAAAGATACAGGAAAACACCACAGGGTTTTGTCGTCGCACATGACCGGTGCCGGTGGCCACTTGCTGATGTGAATCTGGGAAAGACTTCTGCAAGACAACTGAGGCTAGCAAGAGGCTAGTAGTTATTTTCTAGACATGACACTCACCATCAGCCTGGCGCGACGCTCGAGCCCGCTTTTCTCCCGTTTCACGACGTACAGGCGAAAACTCAGCAAGTCGGCGGTGCAAGGCCCTTTGGAGCCACCACTGTCCACGAAAACGCTCCCCGAGTACTTCGCCACGGAGGTTCTGAACAGATACAGTAGTCGGCCAGCACTTATATGCAGGAAGGAGAGGCCACGGTCTCATGGAGGACCACCGTCGCGCAATCTGGGTGTCACATCTCACCTGGCATGGGACTATGCAGAATTCGACACGCACATCAATGCATTGGCCAGGGGACTGCTTGGGATGGGAGTACAGAAGGGAGATCGTGTTGGAGTGATTATGGGCAACACTAGGTGCGTGTATTATCGCTCAGGTAGAAAATTAGCTGACCGTAATAGCTCATACGCCATGCTTCAACTGGCGTGTGCAAGTATTGGCGCCATTTTAGTAACGCTCAATCCAGCATATCGCCTGACTGAACTGGTCCGTTTGACTTTGTGTTCTATGTCATGCTCTGTTTTGAAATTTCTTTGGCCACTTGTTTGAGATGAACTACGGAAAGTCCTGCTCATTTTATTTGGCTGGACATTTTATTGCTGGTCAACTACACGCAGGCCGTTTTAAGACTGAAATCGCCGGCGTGTGAGAGGCTTTTGCACGAAGTATTCTGCCTCATAAAAAGCCGAAGTTCATTTAAACAATTGGTCAAGGGAATTGCAAACAACAGCATGGCAATTACGTGGTTATACCCTTCTAAACTGCGCTCATATCTGCTTGCAGGCGGCAACTCTCAATCTCGCAGGCGTCAAGCATCTATTCCTTGTTCCTCGCTTACGATCGTCCGAATACGTGCGCATGTTCGCAGAAGCATTTCCTGAGATTCGGGGTGCAAATCCTGGGGAATTGCAAGTAGAAGACCTGCCGCAGCTGCGCAACATTGTTGTCGTGGATAATGCCGAAGAATACCGCGCAGATTTGGCTCCGCTGCACATAAAGGGCACCGTAGACTGGCGGGAGATCTTGATGTGGAGAGAAGATGCCCGCGAGGTCCGGGTGCAGAAGGACATTTTGCGCAGGCTAAATCAAGAGGAAGTCATTAGCTTGCAGTTCACCAGGTACGTACTCCACGGGTACGACGTGTCAGCGCTAAACATATCTCGACAGCGGGACGACTGGGCTGCCGAAAGCGGTTTCTGTGCGCTCAGAACATCTTCTTTGAATGATTGCTTATTTTTGACCAACGCAGCTCACCCATTCCAATCTTCTCAACAATGGTATCTCAATAGGTCGCTGCATGCGCCTGTCCGAAAAAGATATTCTCTGTAGGTAACTCTTGGCAGCGTCGAATAACTTTGTTTGACATTCCTCGCCTCATAGGCAATGTTCCGCCCCTGTTCCACTGTTTTGATAAGTGACAGTACAACCCTTCTCTTCTCAGTCAACTTACTGGAGTCCCCGAATACGCCTTGTTCTAGGGAACCTCGCAGCTTGGTCGCACGGCTCCTGCATCGTGTATCCTTCTGACACCTTCGATCCACCTGCCATCGTCGACGCCGTTGTAGCCGAGAAGTGCACCGCCTTGCATGGAGTGCCTACCCACTTTCTTGGAGTGCTCTCCGAGGTTGACAAGCGTAGGGACGCAGGCTTCCCGGCAGACATGAGTTCACTGAGGTAACCCACATCTCCTTCCATTTCTCCTGTGCAAGCAACTGACCTGCTAAATTTTAGAACAGGGATAGCGGCTGGGTCGCCCATTCCCATCGATCTAATGAAGAGCCTAATAGGCAAGCTTCATCTCACCGATTTGACGAACGCCTACGGAATGAGTGAGTGTTTGATATAAACCCGCAGCGCTTCCTTTCGTATCGCTGAAAATACGCGGCTCTGACTCTGGTGTCAGCCGAAACGAGCCCTGTCTCCTTTCAAACGACGCCCGCAGACCCTATCATCAAGCGCGTCGAAACCGTGGGCAAGGTGCAGCCTCACGTCAAGGCCAAAATTATCGACGGCGATGGAAACGTCGTCGATGTGGGCATGCCAGGCGAAATATGTGTCGCGGGATACCTGCTACAAAAGGGGTATGTAAAGATCTGCGCAACTCGTTTAATGCGATGTTTCTCAAGTCGAATGACATCGATGGTGTATGCATATAGTTATTGGCATGACGAGGAGCAGACGGCCAGCGTGATGAAGACCGATGAAAACGGCACGCTCTGGATGCATACCGGTGATGAAGGCATCATGGACGAAGAGGGCTATCTCCGGGGTGAGCGTGTATACTGTCGCGATGTCTAAGATGTGACTAAAACTCTCTTTACGCCAGTTGTCGGGAGGATAAAGGTACGCATCGCATCTTCATATCGGATCCGAGGATTGAGCACGACCTCACAAATCCTAGGATCTCATTATTCGGGGTGGTGAGGTGCGTACGGCTTTGGGTTTTGACTTTTGGGTTTGGGGTAATGTTATTCAAAGAACCTGTTCCCCGTGCAAATTGAGAACGCAATGACTGCGCTCCCGGACGTGCGCGAGGCAGCAGCTGTGGCAGTCCCCGACGACATCTACGGCGAGGTAGTTGGGGCGTGGGTCGTGCGCGAGCCGCACACTAGCCTGACGAGAGAGCAGCTTCGCGAGAGCGTGGCGGCCGCCATGAATCCCCAGGTAAGTGTTCCGTGATAAAGTTTCGGTCACACGACGGTGTATGGTGACATTTGTGTGTGCTTCCAGAACGCGCCTGCCTGGGTTTGGTTCATGGGAGAAGAGGGCTGCCCAGAAGAGCTGCCCAAGACAGCGAGCGGGAAGGTGCAGAAGCATGTGCTCCGAAAATGGAGTCGCGGACTAGCTGCTAGCGGGGTGGGCCTTGTTTATAGGCAGTGAGACTATTGGCCATGTTCCCGGTACTACTATCTGCATGATTCTCAGGCAATGTGTGAGCACGCTTTATGCGTAGCCTCATCTCCTAATGAATATGTAATGCATGGTAAGTATAGCCCAATCGCACGAACTAATCAATGACTGGGATTTAAGGATGTACGCTTTGTTATATAACGGTCATTATGTTCCACTAAAATGTGGCACCACACTGAGCGAGGTTGAGCTTTTATTCCAGCCTCGATATGTCTGGCTTTCGGGTCCAAGTCTAGATAATTCTGGCACCTCAATCTGGAATAGTTTACTTGCTTACTTTCTTCTAGTAGACCAATCTATGATCTATCACTTGGGTGAAAGCGAGTACTCCACTACTCTCTTCAGCAGAAAGCTGTAAAACTAATAGTTTTTGATACCGTTCATTGACTAGTCTCGCCGTTTTATTGGCCTACCAATATTGGGCCTTAAGAAAACCGGGAGCTTGAAGATTGCTTGAAGAGGCGGCCTACCGCGCTCAAGGCCTAGATCTGGCCCTAATTACGGCATTGGGCAAGGATGTCACGTGAAATACTCAAAATGTTCGGGACAAAACTCGTGCGTTGTGAGTCCAGAGACGCAGCAGCGCCAGCCATCACAACCACCTCCAATAATCTAGCTCCCATTCGCTAAACTCAGGACTCCAGGTTCTACTCTAATTTCGACTCCCTCTACCGTCTCCTTCGTTGTTATGTCCAAGAGAATTCGCATTTATACGGCAGAGGATGTCGCAACGCATACCACCTCTGTGAGCTGCTGGGTCTCGCGCGGGGGCAAAGTCTACGATGTTACTGCGTTCGTAGACGACCATCCAGGAGGGGATGATCTTATTCTCGCCCACGCGGGTAAGGATATTGGGGAGATCATGCAGGACAAGCTGGAGCACGAACACTCGGACGCGGCGTACAGTATGCTAGACGAGTATGTCATCGGAAGGGTGGGCGTTGGCGAGGCAGTTGTCCGTGATGGTGAGGACTTGACTTGACACTGTGGGATCCTTTTTACATAGCTTTTGTAGACTGGGAGGCTCCGGACGATTTCCACCCAGACGAGACGGATGAAGCGAAGGATTACGAGAAGAACGCGTTTCTGGACCTCCGTAAACCTCTTCTCCGACAGGTCTGGGAAGCAAATTTCAGGTCTGTCATTTGAGCTTTAATATGCAATGTTCTACTGGCTGATGCTTCCATAGCAAATCATACTATCTCCAACAGGTGCATCAACCTCGTCACTTGAAAGAGTCTGCGCGGCTGTTCGGGCCAGATATTCTTGAGGTACAGTTTATGCCATTGACGTGTGTTTGTTAATTAATCATATTTGTACAGATGTGCACACGGACCGAGTGGTATGTCGTCCCCATAGTATGGGGACCCATTGCAGCGTACCTGTTCTTGCGGTCGCTGTTCCAGTTCACTGGGCCCCTACCTTCCTTCTTCGACAAAGTTGCGCTGCCAATCGACCATCTCTTGTCAATCACTCCGGATTCTATAGTGAAGACGATGCTCTGTTTCTTCCTCGGAAATTTCATCTGGACATTGTTGGAATACACCTTGCACCGATTCTTGTTTCACATCGATGAAGTTCTTCCAGACACACCGGCGTTCCTCACTCTCCACTTCCTCATGCATGGAATCCACCATTATCTCCCTATGGACCGGTACGTTATACCTCCCCATTGAGCCAATCCCCATGCTAATTTCTCCACAGTCTGCGCCTTGTCATGCCTCCGCCGCTCTTCTTCACACTACAGCTCCCGTTCACCCAACTTGCATACATTTTGTTCCCAGTGGCTGTGGCCAATGGCATCATATCTGGAGCGTTTACGTTCTGTGAGTACAATTAACCTCGCTTTAAATGATAAGAGGTTAAATTTACGGTTGTCAAAGATATCGGATATGACTGTATGCACTACGCGTGAGCACCATGTTGTTATTCCATAATGGCGCAACATAATTGACCTTCCGTATGAATAGCCTTCACCACACAAAGCTTCCGAATTATGTCAAGGAGATGAAGAAGTATCACCTGGCTCATCATTACAAGAACTTCGAGCTTGGATACGGCGTCACCAGTCAGTTGGTTTTATCACAGTTCTTGCATTGCTCTAACGCCTTCCTTCATTCACAGGCAAAATTTGGGACATCGTGTTCAACACAGTCATACCCCTCTAATTGTCGGTTTCATATGACTAGCGGATAATTTATGTATACAACCTCCCCCCTCCGTCCACAACACTTTCTACATTATGCTTAATATAAGTTAGGATGAGAGCCTACTGTGCTATAGATACAGTATCTAGCCTTTGATTTTTTAAAATCTTTATACCTTTCGGTTCTGATATACATGTCCGAAACAGAAGCTACCCGGGATGCAAGGCCTTCAATTCTGAATTAAATATTGGTGCTGTCTTTGTTGTTTTTTCAAGTCCAGTGCAGGGAAACGTAGAGGTCGTTGCCAACCAACGGCAAACAACGGCGCCAAGGCCGGTGATCTAGCTTTGTGGCCGTCGCAACCTGCGGTAACCAACTAAGTAATAGGAGAACACTCATCTACTTGTATTTGACTTGTATACCCAATTTCTCTTTCTCCTACTTACATGACCAGTACATAGGGTATTCAAGAATCGAACACAATAACTAATATCCTAGAAGCCTTACAAGCAGGCTCCAGTAACAACCTAGCTCTAGCTTGCGACATCCTAGAAACACGCGCTTACTACCTGAGGCGAAATGACGAGGCTGAATTTCAATGTTGATGAAGCGACATTGCTTCAGGCATACAAGGTCGGGAGCATGGTACCGTCGTAGGTGTTGCAGCTCTGGGATCTGTCGTCTGCAATAACCTGGATGGAGACAGCAAGTGGGAGGAAGTTGACCACGAACTCGAAGACTCTGTGGCCGGCGCGCTGCTCAGCCCGTCTACTGCAGGCGATGCGGAAGGCGACCCCTTAGGCTTGGGAAGCAATGTACGGTAAGCCAGTCTTACCTGTTGCGGAACTCAAAACTCAGCCGCGTACATGCAGAGTGAGAGACATGGAGATGGAAACCAGTACGCCGTCTTGGTTGCCTATTGCATCCCAGGAGCTAATTTAAATCGCGCCAGAGGCGGCGTGCTCTATTACGTCCAAGTCGTTTGACCCCAACGCCTTTTTGTCCACGATACATCCCAATGCCACATACCAGGATCTGGCGCGCGGGATTGCATTTCTGCAAAACTCTATCGAGGCGCGGTCCGAGGCCATCCGCATCTTGGTTGAGGATAACTTTGACAGATTTGTGGCCGTAAAATCCTCCACAGATGGTAAGCTGAGATACGGGCTATTCTAAATCATGTCCGAACGATGAAACCCGGCAAATACAGCGCTGTATTCCGAGATGAGAGAAGGTATCTTAGACCCAGAGACCGAGTACGCTTCTCGCCCACTGCGTGGCCATCTAAAAAGTGAGAACATCCAGTTCGCCATTCTACCGGATTTCATCTATTCATATACTGACCCTGTTCTCTAGACGGCGCTCAGAAGGCTAATCAAGTGTTCCTCCCTGTTCTTGAGAATGCTGAGAAAGCGCAGAAGCTACGAACAACTCTCAGCGTGTTCGAGCGATCAAAGTTCTTTTTCAACCTGCCAAACTTCATCCTAGAATCCATCGAAGCGGTACGCGCACATACTGCGTGTTCATCGCGTGCAGACCCCCTGATTCCCAGCGTCTAGGGTCGCTACGAGGTTGCTCTGCGCGATTATAAGAAAGGAAAGTACCTCCTGGAAAACCGCCCAGGCCAATTACTCCCGGTCGGGAACACGAAGGACAGTACTGAATCCGGTATCGCAGAGCAGCAGCAACGGCGTGTTTTGGACAAGGTATGGAACACGGTTGAGAAAGCGATGGGGGAGATGCGGAATATCCTCATCTCCCAGCTGCAAGATTCTACCCGGAGCGTGGAAGAACAGGAAAAGACGATAGAGTGTGCTCTTTCTGCCTCATGGGTTTGTCTTCCGCCACTTAAGCTCGTGTGTATTCCAGGGTGCTGGTGGAATTGCAATCCAATGACGATCCGGTGTGGACGTACTTTGACAACCATCACAGAAATATCCTTGATCGCATGAACAAGGTGTATCGGGCGTCCGTGAGTACCATCGAAGGTGCGTTAAAAGAAACATTTTCCCATCCTCAAATCTCGGCTGAAAGGCTTACAGCAAATGCCCAAAAATCTAAAGAGGATACCACGCTCTCTGAGACGCAATCAGGCTCGCTTCAGATGCAACTGTGCGCCGCAATAGCTGACTTGGAGGAGCAAAAGCCTGATGCCGTCATTGGTATGTGAATCTTTAACTTCGCCGATCAACCTCTCATAGAAAAGCCACGTTTTATTTTTGCTCGGAACTACCCCTATATTCGCAGCAAAATCACCCGGGGAGCCGGGATGGCAAGCTATTCACGACCTGGTGAAGAACATTTCGGAAACGATGATGAGTTCGCTTCCGACATTCTGGAAAATCTCGAAGAGCTTCATGGACGGAAAACTCAAAAAGGAATGTTTTTCTTATTTCGATTACCCAGACAAAGTTTAAATCGTTCGTTCAGTCTGCGACACCGCCGCTGAATGGTACGCGAAGAAGCGCTTCACAATGCCGAACGATGGCACTGGATGTTGTAAAGCTCTACATCTCCCTGATATCTCAATTCTTCAAGTTATCCGATGTCGCCGTTATGTCAATGCCCGGATCTCACAGCACCCCACCACAGTACCTCCCTGAGAATGCTCACTCGCTCTGTACTGCCCACTATCTAGTGAAAATCCTAGCGGATATTCAGGAAAGTGTGACCGAGCTCACCGCCATGGAGATATCCACTGATGGAGGGCTCAAGAGTCTCTTGGAGAGCGTCAAGTGGCGCTTTGAAGATATCCTGATCCAAGCGTGGCTGCGAGGTGGGTCATTCACATTTGTCTGATACTTAGCTGCTAATCGTGGACTGCGTACATAGATTCCGGTTTCTTCTACTTCGTAGAAAGATGGGTCGCGAGTCCTGCGGAATCATTCACCACACATTATCTTACGCAAATAGAAGTCTACCAACGGCATATGACTACTACTGCCTTCAAATTGGCTGGTGGCGTAGAACCAGCATCGTCCTTATCTAAGGCATCCAAACAGAACCCCGTTCCCCAAATTTTCGTGTCAAAAATCACAAAGGCATTTTTGGACGCGCTATACTCACTCCTTGACGGGATGGTACTTCTTGCCTCCGATGAATCGCCGGTGGTAAGCGGGAAATTCCATGATCTCGCTAACACAGGGATTGAAGGCCTGAATCCGAATTCGTTGGAGCTGGTGGATCTCAAAGACGGCGTATGTCATTGCGTAAAGATTTACTACCTTTCAAGACATGTCCTTACGCACCAAATTGTAGGACACTCGGCTGTTGCTCGTGATTTCAAATTTCGGCCATCTATCAAAGGAGGTTATTCCAAGCATGCTGACCCAGCTAGAAGGTGCATTTGCGGTTCCTCTGACGGAAGACAGAAAGGCGAGTCGTATATCCGCTGGGCGTGTGGCGTATCCGAGCAAGTATTGACTGATGCTCCATAACCATACAGACGCTGTCAACCGTCGTGGCAGAGCTCGACAAAACTCTATTTGAGGGCTACCTTAAAACCAAGAGCGACAAGCTCGGTGCATTGGTCCGAGGGGGGATAGTCGACAGTCAGATCGACTGGTACGAGACACCACAGCCCACAGGTATGGGTTCCCCACTGATGCACTGTGACTTGCTCATGTGGTACGCTGTGTAGACATTCGGCCATACATGTACGAGACGCTGATGACCCTGGTTGGTGTGCACGCCCAAGTGTGCAATGTCGCTGAGTCATTGCTGGACCGAACTCTAAATGCCCTCGTCGAAGAGCTCGCAAGCGAGGCCCTCCGATGTTTCCGACAAGTGAAACGCTTTGGCATTGGCGGGATGTTGCGCGTACGTATACCCTTTGATCACGCGGGCAAACAATTAACTTCTTGTGTGTGCAGGCCACGCTAGAGATTGAGTTCATGCATCAGACACTGGGCCGCTACGTGACACCTGCAGCGGCGAAGACGCTGTCCGAACTCTACAACCGCATTTCGCAAGCCTACGCGCGGCGTTCGGGCGACGAAAATCTGCAGACTAACCTTGACGGTGTCAAGAAAATCCTTGCCGAGACGCGCCGTGCCACTGGCATCGAGTTCCTCTGTTTCAGGCAGACAAAGTCCACAACTACCACCACCACCCGTAGTGGCGCTTCGGCCGGTCGGTCCCGGGACAAGGATGCTTCGCGCAGCGAGAGGACATAGTATATGCCGGCGTCTGCAGCTTTTTTGGCTTCCCATTGTACTGTATATTTATGAACTGCGACGTAATCCGTGATGCGAGCTTTATACATGGGAGCGGACCTTCGCATATGTCCGCCGGCAGTGTCCACGCTCGTACCCATGGAGTTTATTTTCTAGTCGCCCTATTCATAGCCCAGTCAGAATGAGCTGTCAGGTTATAATTTTAATTGACCGCGCAGTGTGGGGGCTACATTGCTGAGCCGTGTACAGGAAGAAACAACGTTGGAAAACGGCTAATCTGAAGTTCCCTTGCATGGAATGCATCGAAGAGCCGAAAGGAATTCAGACGGTAATAGGTGGGGGACCCAGATACAGCCGTTAAATCGCGATGGGTTAAATAATTGAATGCTTTTTACACGATGGACCTCAGACGGCGTCCGATGTCACCCTGAAGCCATGAGATCAACCAGAATGGTTATTATACCAAGGACTATATGGAGGCATGGTGAGGATTGTAAAGGGAGGGGGGACAAGGGGAATGTCCGATATTGACGCACCAATTTCGATTCCTATGAGGAAGATAACGATTTGTTCCAGCCGTTCTGCGTGTTTGCTCGACACGGATTCCTTGAGTAATTGCAGCATGTCTTGAAGCACCTGCAGTACGGTCAATGTTCTGCTTACTTTTGCGTGAAGAGATCGAGTGCGAAATACGCACTTCCACACGTGTGTTCAATAGATTGATTCGTTGGGGTATTTCGAGGTAACTCCGAGCCGCATCGTAGAGCGGCTGCAGATCGGGATAGCTCTGTTGTGAGGGATAAGTCAGCTTAACAAATGGACCCCAGAGTAAACCACGCGAACCCAGAACACTTCCTAAAGAATAGGTCAGTAATGTGCCACAGGTACCCAGGCTACATTTACGTACTGGGGAGTCAAGGACAGAACCGACGGAGTTGATATTCGTCCGAAGAAGAAACAGCTGGCCAATCTTTTGCATGATCTCTGTACGGTGTGGTTAAAGTTTTGTCCAGCCTCGCTGAGTCCTGCACGCCTTCGCACCTTTATGTGGCATCCCAATCTTACCCGTTTCGCTGATGACTTCTGGTATGTCTTTTGTCTCTTCTATCTTTGACGAGATAAGCTCCTCGAACTGCGCAGGTGTCAGCCACGGCTTGGCAGCAGATAGACCAGACATTCTGGGAGCATACCAGCGATATCTTCACCGACTGCGAGAGGGCGTGGGACAGGGAGAGCTTGGTCCTGCCACATTTTAAATTAGCTCGTTGTCACTTCGGAGGTGGTTCGGCCTACATGTAGCTCGAGCCTTTTCGGAGAGTAATGACATCGTTGTAAATTCTGGTGGGCCAGGCACTCATATGAGTCGCCGCTGAGCAAAAAACCAGGGTTCGTGAGGCTTACCGACTGTAGTTTGCGTAGTAATAATTTAGATCCTCCATTTCTACGTCGTCGGGCGCTGTGACAACTTATGAGCACTGAGGAATTTGCGAGGCTAAGCACAACTTGGTACTGACCCAACTTTTCTATCTCGAACCGCTTTCTGCCCAACACGGGTAAATTAAAACATCACTATCCGAACACGCGTGGCAGACATACATCGAAGACAGAAATCGCCTTTCTTGGGCTTCCGTCATGCCCCATATGACAACTGTGCCGTAGTCAAAAAGGAAAATCTCTGCCTCAGTTGCGGTAGTATCAAACTTGCTTGACTTCTGCTTTTTTTTGGGAACATCAGTGTCACTCTCTGCGTCTTCTCTGAGCTCGGGGATGCCCAGCAGGTCGCCTATGGGCGCATGTGAAGTTGCCTGGGATTGCCGGGTGTCGTGGGCGTTGGGAGGGGGGTCGTACATATACGGGGTATAAATCACATCGTCGATAAGCTTAGGTTCTGTGTGGTACGCATTTCTACGGGCTTGGAAGAATTTCATAAGATCGGTCATCCGGTAGGAACTACCAAGGACGGTCAGCCAAGCTGTTACGGCCGAGTGGTATGTCCTACTTTGCTGTGGCATAAGCGGTCACTCGAGGCAGTGACTTGGCCTTCTTTTTCGTTAGTTTCAGAGCATCCCTGCGTGCTGTTCCTTCGGGAATAAGCGATATTTGATTGTAGACCTGGGAGTGCAATGCAATGTTAACACGACTTGAGCGAAGAAACGACGCGCTCGAAGCGCCGCAGCCTGCATACGGTGACACACCTCTACATCGTACTCCTGGGAATCATCATTCTCTTCTACATCTCCATCATCGCTGTCTCCCGTATTCCCGGCGCTCTCGGTGTGGTCTTTAGGCGGTTTGAAGATATGTGCAGGAGATTTGCCACCAATTTGGAGATCTTCTGGTTGTTCTGGTAAGACTTTGAGTTTTCCAGCAACTTTGGTAGATCTGTTTGCTCCCCTAGGCTTAGTATCGGCGGGGTCCCTTGTATTTTCCCTCTGACCGGGGGGAGCCATCCCAGGACGGCGCTGTAAAACGAAACAACGTTACAAAGTTGCTATGATAGTTATGACGTTATTGAGGTATAATTGATGATGTAATATCAATATTTAACTACGTAATAAATACATAACTTGACCGTCCAAATTCAAACTTGAACTTGGTTCAAACCTCGCAACAGAAAATTATTGGAAAACTACACTCACAATATCCTCATCGTCCACACCTCAAATACTTGTACTTGTACTTGTTGTCAACTTGGCTCTCCTTGGCTTCGCTAAATCTACCTTGAAGGATACTTTACTCCCAGCAAGACCTGGAACACGGAAGGCGTGGGCTCTTTGTACACGCTGAACCCGTCAAAACTGGGTCAAAACTGGTCCGAAACCTACTATATTCCGAAACGCAAAGAAATGAGTATAGCTGTGTCGCGTATCTGGGCAATGCTTCACGCATTGCGGCTAATGTACCGCAATTGCAGCACTGTACTCAGTATCTGTGACAAGGCTATCTTCATCACTTTGGGCGGACATTCACATAGATATGTAATTCGGATTCATGTTTTCACGTTTTCACTCCTTGGGGCAACAATTTCACAAGCATACAGACCGCTCAAAAATAATCTGGGGATGTAAACTAGGATTCTGTGATCGATCATCTGTGGTTACACAGCTCTCTGGCCGATAGTGTCAGTCCCGTCCCCTTCCTCCCTCGGTATGGGTCAAAGTCGCACAGCCAAGAGCTTGCCAAGTATGCCCTTCAGGCAACTCACTGGCGGTAGCTTTACCGGTCCATTAACCTTCTCGACGACATGGAAATACACGCTGACCATCAATGCCTCGGTTCCGTGCTCCCATGGATTTCTGCAGAAACGGCGGGAGCCGCTTCTGGGAACGTTCGACAGATTTTCAGGTAAGCAAGCTTTCAAAAGCTTCTATGAAATACTGCGGATTGCTAACACGTTGTAGTGGTTAGTTCCCCGTCCAGTATTAGACGCTAATGGAAGGACCTACATGCACGTGTGGTAAGCTGTGGTAGGCGCGTGAGCTCACCCGATGGACATGCATGAAATTAATGGACTGGAAGCCCTCATCCTTGTGAAAATTCCTTCCTTTATGACAACATTCAAGAATAGACGTGTAACTGCTGGTAAGCTTCAAATTCTGAGAAGGTCAGGAACCATGTTGCCGTCAATCGTCATATCTATAATCTCAGATAACTAACCGATGGGATTGCTGTATTCGCTGGTACATAAGGCTTTGGGTCCCCGCAATCTGTTGGAACACATGTCTCTGCAATCACATCCCTCCGGAGCTTGTGGCAGGAAACATCATCCTGCAGACGAGCGATTTCGGCTCGATGTTGGTCATGTTCCTGCCGAAATGGGTCACATCACTAACAAACAGGATTCATGAATTTAGCGACCGTATAGCATTAGAGTTGCATTGTATGAAAGGTCGGTCAATGCTCTCAGCCTCGAGAGCTAGAACGGATAATATATAAGTGACATGCTAGTTAATGCGGCGAAATCCCGAATCTGGACCTAGTCTGCAATTTAATTATAAGGATGATAATTCTTACCCAGAAAGCTCCATGCTGCCGAGTCGTCGAACGCGCCATATCGCAAGTGCTACTTCCTAAAATACAACGGCACACACACGCAAGAGCTTCACTGTACACGGACCACCGTTTGCGCAGCAGTATCATTTAATTTTAGCGTATTATTGTCCTGTAAATAGCCAGCTCATGAGATGCTATTTGGGTCAGAGCCCTAGATACAGTTAGACCCCTCAGCGCCTTGGTGTTAAGCACCAGATTTGTACCATACTAAAGCAACTAATATGGGGAATACGGGAGTGTCTATTATACATTTTCGCAGCCTGATACAGAAATGTCCATGGAGCTGTCCTTGGAGCTGCCCTTGGAGCTGCCCTATATTGTCTGAGCTGAAGATGGACCCCGTTTTAAAGAAAGCAGAGCGGTAATCTGTCCAGCAATTCTCTGAGAATCAGTGATGCCTGCGAGCAACCTGCGAGCTGAGTTGTCTATCTGTCATATGATGTCCAGTTATATTAAATTATATCATGGGCAACATCTTGGTGGGCAGCGCTTGGCAAGGGCCCGACTCCATGGGCCTGGTGTTGCACTCGCACAGGCGGAGGTGCATATCACTGCGATAGATAAAGTTCACGCTGCCCTTTGTCATCGCAAATGGCAGATAGGGGACCGGGCGCTAGGGTACCGCGGACTACGTGTAGCTTCGCCGTGAGCAAATAGCCGCATGCTGTTAGAGAAATTGACAGAGTCTGTGATCTTTGAAGGAAAAAAATCAGGCTTCATATCTATCTGAGAATTAATTGATGGTGGCCAGCCTTGGGTCGTTTGCTCGCTAAACCTTCTATCGATCGATGCCTGATGCATTCCTAGGATGTGTTCTAGCTGTGAGGGAAATCCCTAAAAATACGTGCGGCTAAGGTGACCGGCGGTGCTGTGAATATTTGTGGGGATTGGGTGTGGATATAATAGGAAGGAAGAAGACAATATTATAAGCTGATGATATGACTTGAAAAGGTGTCCTTAAGCTCGTATGGCATACATTCAATGATTGGCAAGAGCTATCACTAGTGTGTGGCATATTTACCGCCAATAAAGTAGTTTCTACCTCATGCTTGAAGGACGTCTTGTAAACCCTACTGAGCAACGCATAAATAATACCATCGTACCTTCCACAATTCAGAATATCATCGAAAATACGTTTCATGACCTAGGCTGGAATATGGTGAATGGATCAAACGGGCTTATTTAAATAACACAGACAAGGCTTAGCGGGTAAGGATCGACAACGTTGCGCCCTTGCGCACTCTATCGACATCGTAGAGTTAATGTGCCCAGCTGATCCATTCACGATCATTAAAAGCTATCCATGGAACTCAAAGTTTAATGAAGCATGAGATAGAATTTAATACAGTCGGAAGGCTGGAAGAACCTTTTGAGAAGCGCGCAAATCGAGAGAACAACGGGTGTATTATTTATTTCGGATATTCTATGTAGAAATACATTCACTGCTGTCAGAATGTAGGTAATGAGAGGCGGTGATCAGGAAAAATTCTGATAACGTCCATGTGAACCGGAACACAAAATATGCAACAGTACATGAGAGTAAGTCTGTGTCTGTGTCTAAATTTGAGGCGGGAGGAACAGCGTGAACGATTCCAGAAGACGACTTTTAGACATGTACATTGTAGATAGAGCGGCGACTAAAAATGTCAACAACCTATAATTATAGGAGTTCTGAAATTTGGAACGCGGACGTCAAAGAATCGTCAGTGTCGACGGTTTCTTGGATGCGTCCGTGTCCGTGTGCATCAGGATAAAAATTTGCGCAGCAGTAGCTCGTCCGCAGGATCCCGCCGAGGTCCACCTGTTCGGACAAGAACCTCTATGGGAACGAGCCGATTTAAAGAGTGGTGGGAGACATCACTAGTATAGTTTATGTTAATGGGAGGCGACGAGGATACGGGGCTCGAGTAGCCTGATGGAGTTGGTGAGATGGAGATGTGAGAAGATGGTGGGTGCCGTTGGTGAGAACTATAGCTTAAAGCCATCGATGTGGATGCCAGTTGACTTGAGGTATCGATTTGCGGGGGACCATGGGTACGACTGTCACGTCTGCTCCTGCCGATGCGCGCGCTCCGGAACCAGCCCTCCGGGACGGGGACATCACCTACTCCATGTACATTGTCGATGGTGTCCAGGTCATCTAGTTTCTGTGGACTAAAATAAGCCGCTATGGATGATTTTAAAAATGATAAACAAAATTAGAAGTGTTATCACACCCACTGAGATGCCATTTCCGCACAATTCCTCGCGGCTTATCGGAGGGCAGTGAAACGTGGACACTGTATGTTTGTTTGATTAGCCGCTCAGATTCGGGTACTGGGCGCATGTCAATGGAGAAAGGCCGGGGGTTAAGACGCTGTGCAGGAGGTCGTCTATGTTTAAACTAGTCATTATTCGGAAATCAATTAGGAGAAGAACGAGGAATGCCATTGAACATGTCCCTGGATAGAACGGCAAACTCCAGGCAGTTGGTGTGAAACCATACTGACTGACACAAATACGAATGGTATTGAAGTCCACTGACCTCATTATTTGTGCCCACGGAGTAACCGGATTAGCGAGATCGTCGGTCGCGTCTGAGTCCTTCTGGTGGTAAAACAAAAATTCCTATACAGATATTAGTCAATGAGAATTAAATTCTAAAGATGCTCTGCAAGGGCTGTAAACGAACATCTCGAACTCCTGCGAAGGCGTTACTGAGTTATATCTATAATAGTGTCTAACGAAGTAGATGTATACACGTACTGCTAGGTCCCCATCCCATACCGTCAGTCCTGTGGAAGAAGAATAAATATCTGTCGAAGCAGAAAATTGTTTAGTGATCGCGTTGTGACCTACCATCGTTCCATGCCAAGACCTGTCGGTTCGGTGTTGGCGCCGCGCTCCTCCCTTGGGAAGTCACCAAAAAAAATCAAAATGGTATCAGAGATCACAACGACTCTAGCAGTAAGAAGAGAGACTCACCATACATACACGTTACCTGGAATAATATTTCTTCTTTCTTCGGCGTCCAATCGTCTTGTGATTAATGGTAGACGATGGAGAGCGACACCATGGAAAACTTGTAGGGCATCCCGGGTGGAGCGAATGCGGACGTTTTGTAGTGTGGGATGTTGCATTGCGCACGAGCAAAGTTGTTGGAAGTTGTTGGGGAGGTTGTCTGGCAGAAGGAGGGCCTTGGAGGCTGAACCGTTGCCCATTTATACCGCAGTCTCAAACAAATGAACCGGCAGGTCCAACCGAAGAAACAAAGGGTAATCCCAGGAAAATGTTTTTTAAGTTGGGATTAAGTTGGTCGCACGTATATCGGATTGAGATCTAAGGATCCCACTACGTAAGGTGGGATCCTGACCCTCCCACGACGGAAGCTCATATTGTAGAGCGTAGGCTCGCTTACAGAACGGGGCGGAGAAGTCGCAAAAGGAGGCAAATTTAGCCGTACCTGTGTGGAAATCCATCGAGATTCCATCGTTCGCAATGATTTACCCTTCGCAGCCTATCTGAGATCAGCCACGATCCCTGCCACCTGTAATCGAGCTTTAAGCCTCAGGAATGTTAGAGACATCAAATAAACTTTGATTTACTGGTATGCCTGGGATTGCAACTGACATCATCATCCTTTGTATCAGTCGAATACAATGGTAAACTGTGCTGTTGCATGCTCAGTCGCAGGTGCCAATTTTATTCACATCGGGCGCGCTGTGAACCAAAAGATCAAGAAATCAGGACACTGCTAGCGGCGATGACCCACCATAACGGAACATTTTAAGATTGGTACACCTTTCGATCACGATCCATCTGCATATGGCCCTTGGTGGTGATCATGCTGTACGGTGGCTGCATCGGTAAAGAAAAGCACTTCTATCCCTGGTATAATACCGCCACAGATCCGGGGTTTGGAGCACTGGAAAACAAACTCGCTGAGTGTTTTGACCTCAATTTTTTCCACGTATCGCATACCATCTGAAATTCCTCTAGTTCTTTCTGCGTCAAGTTTTGAATAACTTGAAAAAGACCACATGATTAATGGCTTTGAGACCATGCCGACTAGTATTCGAAAATAAGTAGTGACACCATGGCACCATGAAGTGAAGTGGCTCAAAGGGAATATGAGAATGTCCTCGTGGGAGCACGTTCAAAACGCGACCCTAATAGTAATAGAGCGCAAGCAAGCAACAAATGAACGGTAAACATCAGTTTTCAGCACGTGAAGCAAGGTTTGTGAGTGATCAACGCACGCTCAAATAACTGTGATTCTGCCACTGACAGTGATGCACGAGCATGCCTCATGCTAATTACGGAAATCAAAATGAGTAAACCGCTCGGCGATGGCAGGAAACGCCTGCATCATGACAAGCGCTCGTGTCAGCAGTGGGTTGAAAGGATAAATGTGATAGTCGGCCATCTAAAAGCAACTGTAGCCGCTGCGCTGGATATCAGCTGTGACTCGTGAGGTTGCCAGAGCGGTGAACATGTGAATCTGCGCGACTGGCAATCGATGAATGCTTTCATTGACTTTCGGTAAGTGGGAGGGAGCTGCCGCCTGCTGCCGCGCATCTGTCAAGTTTCAACTGCGGGTCGTCTGTAATCTTAGGTAAACAAGCTCCACGTTGCGCATGCTCAGTCGACGCATCTTCTGTCACCGTAAAGCGACGGCCGGAATTAGATGCCGTGAGCAACACAGTGCGGGATATACCCGACATTTGTTTCATTCGGGGTACCCGATTTACTCCCGCGGTATAGCTTGGTGCAGAAAGGTGCAGAAGCATATTTGTCTACGCTATCACTCTTGGACTGGAGTCGCGGAATTTTTTTGATAAATCGGATATCGATCGAGTAGTGGGTGCTGAGTGTGTAATGCCAATCCGGATGCCTTGAATGCGTGTATTAAATGGTGAGGGGTGGTAATGCTAGGATGCGCAACGTGAAGATGAAGGGGCATGAAATAGCGAATACTTTTGAAGAGAACGAAGTGAAGATTCACATCCACCTCTGCATAAATCGATCTTCAGCAATAATGCTTCAGCCGGAAATTGAAAGCTGACCATCGTAAGCGACCATGACGGCAATGCTCAAATGTTCGTTGAGAAATCCTCGGCTTGATGCTCTATTTATTTAATCAAATCAGTTCATCAGATGTAACCAAAGAAAATCGAGGACATGGGAAATATACCTGCTAAAGGCAAAACAACGGGCAGATAATCAGGAATCTCCGCGTAATGCAGGCGGCCGTGGAACAAGTAGCGGACTTGTAAGGTTTTAGGAGTGAAAGGCGCAGGGTCTGTGAAGCCCTGCAATGCAGCCTACCAAGATATTTACGGGGTCAACAAGGTGGAAACAAATTCGATTTGAGGGTCCAATCATTACCTTGGTGTCTCCACCAGGGATGTGCACTTGCGAATTACGAACCAGAGCTTGTAGAGGAATCGTGACGTCTAGCGATATATTCTCAGTGGCGTCGTCTGACTCCGCCGCCGTTCCATATTTCGCCTCCTGTATGATGAGGCCTAGCCACCACACGAACATCAAGAACTGTGTACGCTGAGAACCCATGACGTACCTTCGCGCTCCGTTTCCAGGCGGACCTGCTTCTTAACAGAATCTTTGAGAAGTTCTACGGTGTTCCTTTGCTTCTGGAGGCCGGCGTTTTCCTCAACGTCCTTCCTCATTGCGCGCAAAATCCTAAAATAGGTGCAACATATCTCATCAGCTTCGTGTCTGAACTGTAAACACACGGAACCGCTCACTCGCGTCTTTGTGCGCGACGGCGCGGTTTTACAACGAAATGATATCCCAATAAAGCCGCGCTCGACGGAAGCACGGCCATACTTAGCATCAGGAAGGGGGAGAACTCAGTAGACAGAACGATAGGGAGGGAGAAGCGTTGTTCCAGATAACCAAAACTTGTTAAATGTGAGTTGGGAGAGTAGATGGAGATAGCGTGACTTACTCAAGGTGTAATATCATGGCATTAGAACTAAATGTGAGGGCTGGGGCAACTTCGGTCGTTTCATTGTGCCAGTTCACCCCCAGACTTAACATAAGCCCCGCGAGACCCAAATGAATCGAGCACTTGAGCCGCATAGATAGTTCGACCAGAGAAAGTCCCATTTCCGCGAGCAGGACAGGGACCGCTTGCTGGAAAGTGATCCCAAAGGTCTTATCGAATAAAACATACCTAAGTCCTGAGGTTGTCGGGGGACCCTGCTGCGGTAGACTCTCGCCTTCGGTGATTGTGAGGGTCGGCGGGGAAGAATATTCAAAAGATATTGACGGATTCCTCGACGCCCGAAGAGTAATACTTCCTCTTTGAGGAAAGGAGGGGAAAAGTTTCCGTGAAAATGAAACCGTGACAGGCGGAAAATGTGCTGGGTTTGCTAATAGCAATCTGGTGTTGAGCGAGAGTGTGTTGTCAGGGTCTTCGTATGTGGTTTCAATGGTCGCCGTAAAGGGGTAAAGTGGATTCACGCCTGCCTAAGACAATTGACTTAGAATACGCTGTGTTATGCAGATTCTGATATATTCTGGTAGAAGTTTGAATGGTAGCAGCACGACGGAGATGCCCTGGCGAGAGCTGTCGCGATTTGACTGCGGATTCAAATAACGCAGATTTGGGTTTTTGACATGGTTTGGTGCGGCAAACAATACCGGAAATGCAGGAAGTGCCTCAAAAAAATCAACTTACCATAGCAGCGACACGCGGAGAAAATTGGTGTCGAACGGTACCAAGGAAGGCGAACAGTGTCTTCTTTGGTCGTCCAGCCGCCTCGCTTTGAAAGCCTACAGAGGTTTTCTCTGTTATTTTTTTCTATACAAAGTTAGGAATGTGATAATATACCTATAAGTGTAGTTGCCTGCCCACCTCAAGGTTATACTGCATATGCTTTGATATCGAATGAAAACGGGAGAAACGCTCCCGCATCCTTGCAAAAATATTGGAACCCGGTACATCGTCCCCATCGAATAGAGGTGATGCATCTAGTTGGTACGTTATTTTTGATTTAGAGAAAATCTTCTCCTTTAACGTTCGCCTTTCTAATATTACTTCATGTTGTTCAATTAGTTTTTGCATCTTGAAAGAATGAATTTATTTCATTTCGGTATCATGAGGTGCAAAAAATTACCTCTTCTTGGGGCCTGGAGTAGATGTAAGACGGCCATTTGATGGTAAGTCCCTTTGGACCTATGCATATCTTCAGTGAATCTGCCCATTATAGGACAGTGCGGTTCAAGTTCACCGAGTGTGTCGTATACCTGGCTAGATTACGCTGAGTGGGTAGGTCCGACGGAAGGCTATATGACAGTACCGTAAGAAAGGGTCCGATAGAACTGCGCGTAATATGGTCAATGGAACTTATATTTTCAGACCGGCCTCGTCACCGACCTTGGTATGCTTTCTGAATGGCTAAGAATTCATCGGAAGACACCTCTTTCAAGTGCTCATCTCTCTGTTTGTCCGGATGAAAAATGAGCGACAGAGATCTGTGGCGTTCGTTAATTTCAGCCGACGATGCATCCTTCGACAAATTCAGAACGGAACTAGCAATGTTATGCGTCAGTTACACCTGGTGTTCGCTCTGGCCGTCTTTCAGCAAGAAATTGATGACGTACTAGAGATAGTTTTCCTTTTCTGACACGCCTAAATCGTCGCCGGGGTTTCTATCCATTGCTCATCGCTTTCGGGGCAGAAGTGGTTGAGAAAAGCCCAAAACGAGAGAAAAATCTGGATCAACAACGCGTGTCAAGTGTGAGGTGTGAGAAGAAAGACATGTGGCCGCCGCTGTGGCCCAGTGCAGGGTTGTATTGACTGGGAACGTTCCCGCCGGATAATGCCGACCAGCACTGCCGTTTTCGAAAATGGGGCGCTAAAAGACAAAATTCGAAGGCGTTCATTGAGTAAATGCTAATCGATTATCCTTTAAGCTTCACGGACCCGCATCCTTTCTCCATTTCAATTTGAATACAGTGAGCTATTATATTGTTTTTTTTACCTGTCTTCGCCGAGTCTCTCAAGTTGTCCCGTAAATAAGTCAGATCGTCTGATGAAATCGAATGAACCACCGCCTCTCTGGTCTGTCCGACATCGGCCTTCGTCCCTATCGCAAGAAAAATTATGCCTTGCACTTCGTCTGATTCAAATGCATGGCAGTGAGTAATTACATACATATGATACGTTACAGTAACCCACATCGAACGCAATGTGCCCGCAAACTCGACGCAAACTCCCATGTCAAAGCCGTCAAGATCTCAATAGGGGTAAATCAGCGGTTAATAACCATGTCCCTGTTCATGATTGTCTGAAAGTAATCTCCGTCAATTCGCCAACGTACAAACGCAACTGAATAAGGATTTCTTGAAAACGAAATCCAGATAGTAAGTATAGGCCAGTGCGATTTAAGCGCTGACATATGAAACATATGGTATACAGCTGACTCGTTCTCAAATTAAACTAGGCTTACAGTATGTAAAATACCCAACTTCACTTAAATCTGCCCTCCCATAGTGATTTTGCGACGTTCCAAACTTTCACAACACCACTTCCCATGCTAGCGCGCGCAGTTGAGTCGATAGATAGAATATTCTCAGACACATAAACGACGCAACTTACTTTGTCTCCATGACTTCGTCCAATGGAACCCAGATAGCTCCATTATGGTTGCCCGATTGGCTGGCGACGCTGACAGCATCATCAGAGCGCTTCTCTGCTTTGATTTTTAGTTTTCGCCGTCCTTTCTGCGAGGGAGTATGCTCTCGAATTGCAGGCGGGCTATCACCGCCCCGCAAAACAACCCATTGGACTCGATAAGTTTTTCGTATATGTGAGAAGACGTGGAGCACATCGCCACCAGTGCGAATACTGGAAATGGTGATACTTTCACTTTGAGAAGCACCATTTTCATGGTTCAAACTGTCTGTAGGGGGAAAGACGGATGCCGAAAGAATCTTGGACAGCGTTTCTGAGGCAAGCGTCTCCTGATCTTCCAAAACAATAGCTTTAGAAACATCGGGCGAGCTGGGAAAGTCATACAATCCGGCAAGAAGACCTTGCGAAACAAATTTACGGTAAGTTCAGCTGACAGGATTCAAGAGCATCAGATTCACCAGTATCCGGTCGCCTGACCATCAGAAATTGCCTATTTTTCGATCTTGGGCTTGGGTGCCATTCTACGACGTGTACAATATCTAGTTCTTCTCTGGATTTTTTGCGATCGACCTTCATAGGGTAGGAAAGTACGCCTTCATAATTTGTTACCGGTTCGCAAGTTCGACATATGTCTTCAATATCAATAACTGGCTCCCGCTATATAAAATATGTCAACGCAAGTGTATGATCATGTGGATGGGGTCGCCTTACTTTCCCCGGCTCCCCCGGCAATGAGAGTTCTCGGTAGGCAGCGCACCAAGCTTTCAGAGGACATGTCTCGCAGCTCGGTTCTCGAACCCTACATACCGTGCTCCCAAGCTCAATCAGGGCTTGATTTATATCTCCTGGGTATTGCGGGGAGGAGTAAGAATCTACATCGGCTTCCGCTTTGATAATTTTAGAAAGCCTTAGACTCTATTCCAGAAGATATCATAGGAAAAGCAGCCAAGTGCTCACCGTCTGCGCCCACCATAGCTGATGCTCCCGCCCAGAGAATATCAAGGGTCGACTTTGCTTTGGGAGGTGCGTGCAGAGCAAGAAATCGGCTAAGAAGGCGATGCACGTTTCCATCAAGCTATACAATGTCAATAGACGGTGACTGGCGGTTCTATAATTGAGACATACCACAGGGACCCGTTCACCATAAGCAATCGAACAGATAGCTCCGGCACTGTAGCGTCCGATTCCAGGAATTTTGGCTTCCATGTCTTTGGCATTGTCGGGCAGCCGGCCGCCGTATTCCGCGACCGCTTTCTGGGCCCCCGCAAGTATCCGACTTGCCCTACTGTAATAGCCTAAGCCTTTCCATAGTGTATTCACTTCGTCTATAGTTGCACCTGCCTTGAGGACTTGGAAGTGAATAATTTCCCATATATGACAGCAAAGTAGCACCCACGAGATCACGAATGGTGGGAAATCTGAAGTATATCAATTGCTTCGCACTCATATTGACAGAAGCGGCGCTGGATTGCACTTACTTCTCCATCCAACGATTATAATAGGGTATAACAGTAGCAACTTGTGTCTGCTGTAACATGATCTCGGATATCCAAACCTGTACAGTTCTCAATGAATATTGATCGCTAATCACGGCAATTCTGATACAAGATGGACAGCCGTACCTCGTATGCTCGCTGTGCACGTTCATTGGGATCCAGTGTAGGATTGTAAGGTTTTCGCCAGGGCATCCCACGTGCGTCGTGTACGGTTTTATACCAGTCCAGAAGTGCAGTTCTCGCCGAGCCAGGAGCCAAGATGGTGTGCGTAGATTTAGGATGGGAAGATAGTTTAACGCAGAGTGTCTGTGGCTCAGTGGACGGCAGAGGACCCGACGCGTCAACTCTCACAGACTTCACCCTCTTTCGTGTATCTGCCTTTCTCTTCCTGTTTCCAAGCGTTCCTCGTTTCGTACTGTTTGACGCGTCCTCGTATTCGGAGTCCGTCGGGGAACTCGAGATTTCTCCCGTATGCCAACTATCATCAGATTCTGAACGCGGTGATAGTCGCCGACGTTTTGCCATAGCTGTGTCGCGGATTTGTTCGCCTGTAGGTTTATTCGACTAAAAGGTTGCTATTTTCTTTTTCGTATGTGACTTCAAGAGCGCAATGATCGCAGCGGTGAGGGTGGGTTGGATTGGTGACGGTTGGTTGCAACTTCAAGTTGTGGCACACCAAATATAAACGCGGCAAGGAAAATGCCGAGATGCCGTTGTAATCACAACCAAATACGACTATCTTTAAAACTCAGTGGCAACCAACCAAAAACTTGCCAACAACCATTGCCCGAGCAGCAGTTTTGCGATAATTCAGAGAAATCTTCTGTTAAAATCAGGCCTCACTGCTTTCCGAAAGGCACAGTGGCTTTCCCTACGCTATTTTCCTACTGCATATACTCTATGGGCTTGAGATCAAATTCAACTGCGGCACTGGCGGACAATTAGTATCATCTTGGCACGGTTCACAATTCGGCGACTGGCGACTGGCAGCTCGGGCCCGCCACCTCGCAATATCTCGGACATGATTCTTGACGTTTGTACTTATAATGCACTCCCGTCTCTCCCTGGGTCATCGTATCAGATTTTATTGCACTTGGTCGTCAAGCTTCAGAGATTCAAGACTTACTTCTCTACCTTGTGCTCGGACTTATCAAGGCGTTTTCTGTGCGATTCAGCCCTCAATGACTACCGGTCTCTAGTCGCCGTCTTGCCCATGTATATGCCTATGCTCTGCAATAATAGTCATTCATCTCTCGATCATTGCTCGAAGCCACTGAAAATATCTCGGTCAATCTTCTGATCAGGAGGCATTCGAGGACCCCTTTCTCTGCAGTATTCGTGTGCATCTCTTTCGTGCTACCTATTCTCGGAAATAAGACGTCTCGAATACTATTCCCTTCGAATTTCTGCGAAGCTCCTCACCGATGGCGTACATTTCGCCGGTTCCGCACATTTGCCAGTTGTCCTCAGGGGCATATTGTCTATCGGCGAACATGAGGGTTTATCTCGCATCCTGAAATTCGTTCTAAAGCTTCCAAAGATTTCCATCGCTCATCTCGGAAGATTCAGTCCAGATCTTGATGTACCAAATCATTCCTTTCAATCGACATTGGCGTCGTCAGCCTGTAATTCCGCCATCGCACCATTTGAACCTGTGAGCGACACATAATCCACTGTTCGCCATTCTCGCTCTTTGCGGGGTTTCTGGGTATATGTTTTCGAGAGAGAGAGAGCTCTCGCACGATTCAATACACCGAGAGTGCCAATTTCTCCAGAAAGAAGGCTCGCATTCTCGCCTTTCTGCCGCCTTCGTTTTTTTTAAAAAGCTACAGGTCAGTTTCTGTCACGGTGGGCATTTTTTAATTTGGCTATTATATGGCATCATATCGGACGATTCTATGGAGCTCACTGAAGGGCGGGGTAACAGCTTACCCCGGCGATCACTTTCTTACCTCGACACAACTGCTCTACCCGACGTTCTGCCGCGAGAAGCAGATATCAAAGGCGACATGTTAAAAACCCTCGGCGAGTCACTGGAAAAATTGGAGATAGGATTATGGACCGGCGATTTAGACAATCGTGACTACATTTGTAAGTTTCTTTTTCATGATCACGACTATGATTGTGCAGAATGTGCTGAGAACACGCGTACGTTCTTTCCGCGTGCCATTTTGTTTGGGCCGGGCACGAAGCTGAACGAAAATTCTCTTCTGTCCGACCACGCTGTCCCAATTCCCGTCATACGCAAATCAGATGGCACTCACCGCTCAATCACACAACGGGGAGCTGGTTCCCATAAGGTGCCTCGAATATGCCGTCAGGTACCGTCCAGACCGCGACTTTTCTTAGTTGGCTGAACACCGAACATCAGTTGGACGCGTTCCCTTGGGATATTCTCAGTGGAATTCCCACAACCATTTCCATACACATGCTGATGTTTTTTACATTGCCAGAGCAGTGAGAACAGACGTGGAAATAGCTGAAAACGGCTCACTAAGCGCTTAATGTCCAACACCGCTACTATTGCCATCGTCGTTGAACGTGTAGGATTAATCATTCTACCTATCTCCTCCACTCCAACTGCTTTACTTTTACTTCGCGTTCTCATGTCTAAAAAAGCGTATCCTTATTTATTCTTTCGATTACAATATTAGATAGCCTTCACTTCAACATGCATTAGGTCGAAATCCCACAGATATTGCGTCTTGTCGTCATTCCTCGTGGATTATGGCATCCCTCCTGCGTTATGGGGTTTTTTATTTTTCGTAAACGGCCTCCACGTTCTCTATTAACTATTTTAGCCTTGAGACATGTTCCACGCGCTGCGAAGTTTAATCTCACGGTTTTTTCTCGATTCCACAGCAATTGCACGAAGATGTCGACTTCAGAAATGTGCCCACATACACCGCGTTAAAGAAGGTCGACCATGGTGTCATTCCACGTGGAAAAAGAGGCTAAGTCCAGATGGGAGGCAAAACGGGGAATGCAAAAATATACGCTGCAGGCTAAAAATGCGGGTACATGGCATATGGTCAAACGTCGCGAGTGTATGGCCTACACACATCCCACCACATGCTGAGCTTATGGATGGCGCGTGTTGTCTGCATACAAATCTCTCCATCATGAATACTAGAGTGCGGTATCAGTAAAACAAGCTTCCAAAAGGTTGTTCACATAACGGGAATGGAATCCTGTCAATGACGAGGATCTAGGGATTACACCAGAATCCCGCTCTTGTATTTCGCACGCGGGTTCTAAGGATCTTCGGACTGTATATGTAGTGACGCTCTGACTTTGAGTCCGCCTCTATTGACACCACTGCGTGCCACCGAAACGATATCGGGCCAACTCAATCACTGATCTATACTTGCGTACTTGATCACTTCTTATAATTACAAGTACGAATGCTTTATCTCATCAATAATAGTAAAGGCCTGAATTAGATATAGAAGTCATCGATAACTGGAGAAATATGTTCCAAGCTGCTATCACATTGACGTTACTCGAGTAAGGTCTAAATGGTGGCTGAATAGCACCCAGTCGTTGGAGTGCGGCTTAGTCGCATGTCTTTCCTGCCAAATAAGTACGTTAAACCTTCTTCGGCCCGCTTTCTGGAAAATACGGCGGCCACGAGAAGGGGTTTCTCTTCTCATGACCCTTCATAACGTGTACACGATCATCAAGATAAACCCCGTCTAGAAGTCCAGACATACCTCCGTGCCCACTTGTGGCTTGCAGGCGTGATATCGAAAGGGTCTATATATAGCAAACAAATAGTTCCTATGGATCGAAAGATAACCTGGCCATTCAGATACTCAAAGCTGGCAAAAAGCTGGCCGAAAAGGTCCGAGGCGTATTGCGATTTGACTGCACATCATTGCGTTTTGCTTGTCTTATCAGCTACAAGGAGCATATAAATCTCAAGCTTTCTTGAAAGGGACATTTAAGGCGGCGACATTCACGGTACCGCAAAAGAGAGAACCGCCGACCCGTGAATGTTTTTACTTATCTCATTTCCACGCTAGGAGAATGCATTATTCCCGAACTTGACAGTGAATTAATAGCGATAACAGAAGGCTGAATTGGAAAGTAGCATACTCGAAAGTTTAAATTATTTATACGTTTATCCGCAAAGCTCCGTAAGTAACTTGTATCTCATATCGAACCGTTCAATGTTGGGCGCTCCAGCGGCGGATACATTATGCATAATTCATTAGCGGTGTGCATCTCTCGGTACGCACTTTTCAGGATTAATCCATATCTTCCCAAGCGATAAACGCCGGTCGGATAACGCGTCCTTCCATCCCCATTACCTCAGAATTAATTATAAGGCTCTGACAAAGATTGAATGGAGATACTTACCAACGGAAGAGTAGTCATAAACAAGTGTTCATTGGCTACTGAAAGCATTTTGCAGATAATTCGCTTTGTGGCATGCTCGGCAGGAAACCATGTCCATACATGCCGGCCGAACCAGCTTCTCGGCACCATCGGAAGTCCGTGATGCAGCTCCAAACCTATATTCCCGTTTTTCTAATTTTTTCTCTGCGGTGTGAAGCTCGAGTTGCGGTAGTTTTGACAGCCCAAAGTACTTACCCGTGGACAGGGAACTCGTATCGTAGTAATAATAAACTGCAACGTGTCCCTATCGCTGGTTTAGAAATCGGAGCATGAACGTTTGAACTGTTGCTACTTGCGGATGCAGTGGTCATTTCTTCATCTCGGAACATGCACTTGAGGCATGATACGAAATAACAAAATAGGGATTTGTGTGTAAAACCCTAAAACACGGAATGCTCGCCGGCGCTCTGATAGAAATGAGGCTGATACATAGGATATGCTAATCCCTATGATAGTGCCGTTGGCCGCCGTTCCTTCAAGTTATATATGAACTGTTTTCCAACTGTTTTCATGTGGCCGATATCACGGACATATCACTGTATATGAGTCGGCTTCCGCATTAGAAGAGCCGTGAAAAGTATATCTTCGCCAGCCATCGGTTTGTTGGAGGGAAGAAAAAGAGTCAATCAAATACAAGCGTTCGCACTTCGGCCAGGTGATGGTCCCGGTCTGAAACATGCCAAGATGACCGTGGGCAGTGTACTGGTGCTTAGTCAGCGGCGCCACGTCGTGACACTGACACGTTAGAGTCGTCTTCTTCCACCTCAGCCTCCTTTTCCACACTCGTCTGCGATGTCGTCGAGAATCAACATTGCTCGCCCGCAAGCCAGCTACAACTCTGACCCCCATGGCCTTTCAAACACCCGCCAATCGTCTGGCTACCGTTCGGCCGACCCAGAAGACCCGCTCGAGAAGCTTCGCGCTCTGAGCAAAACGGTCGAGGATAATGTTGAAATCTACTCGCAGCCATTGAAACCTCACTTGCCGGCAATTGGGCGTTTCTTGATTGTGGTTACTTTTCTGGAGGACGCGCTCCGAATTGTCACTCAATGGAGCGATCAGATCTGGTACTTGCAATCGTGCGTACAAGCCTTGCAAACATGGCAGTAGAGCGCACACTCACCAAACCTAGACACCGCCATTTCCCATGGGGAATCTCACATATATTCCTAATCATCAATGTTATTGTGAGTATGGCCTAAACACTGCATTCGTGTGTTATTTCTCATTGTGATATCCCACTAGGTCATGCTTGTGGCCTCCAGCGCAGTTATACTCAAGAAACACACTGAATACGCCGTTGGCGGTCTTCTCGGTGTCGTTATTATACAAGGATTTGGATACGGGCTCATCTTCGACCTTAACTTCTTCCTGCGAAATTTGAGTGTCATTGGTGGTCTATTCATGGTGTTTAGCGACTCTATGGTGTCAAGGAGAGCTCTATTTGCAGGCCTCCCCAGCATTAGCGAAACCGATCGCAAAAAATAGTGCGTCTGCCGATTTATTTGTTGCCAAACAGCTCATGATCTTCTGCCTTCAGCTTCCTCCTTGCTGGCCGCGTGCTACTCATTTTCCTTTTCTTAGGCTTCATGATCCAAGGTGAATGGAGCATCATGCGTGTTTTCGTGTCCATTGTTGGCCTTGCTGCCTGCGTGATGGTAGCAGTTGGATTCAAGGCCAAGTGGTCCGCCGCATTCCTCGTGATCGTCCTCAGTATCTTCAACGTATTTGCCAACAACTGGTGGTCTGTCCACTCCGCGCACCCTACGCGTGACTTCTTAAAGTGCGTCGGATTTTCCTGTACCCACGAATTTCCGCTAAGACTGGTTATAGATATGATTTCTTCCAGACACTTTGTATGTAATATTTTTCCCCACCTGTTTCTTGCTAACATGTCATAATTAGCTATTGTCGGAGGTCTCATCCTTCTGGTTAACATGGGTCCTGGTAAGTCCTAGTTGAATCAGTGTTCCGTGTACTTGCTCACTTTTCGTGCAGGTGGTCTGTCTGTGGACGAGAAAAAGAAGACGTATTAAGTACCACCACTATTCTATACCCTGGATAATACCTCTACGGAAAATATTTCCCCGCATGGAATAAATGGTTGGTGGCCGCAGATTTTTCTGTCTCCATCTTTTTCTGTTTACCGCTATTGTATATTGGTTGTTTCTTCCAACCAAAAATATTTTTTTCGTCTGATTCTGCGCTGCTCAGGCGACCTGAGAATAGGGCGCTGACAGGTCTTCGAAGGCCAGGGAAACGAACACGGGCACCCACAAATCGGTAATTGCTTGTGAAGTCTCTGTCTTTCCGACGTTACACGTATGCCCGAGGGGAAATCCGTTGTATTGGTGATGGAATTTTCTGCGAGTTAGTCCCCACGTAACCTGCACCGTGTGTGTATGTCCACATAGCAATCGGTGACTGACGTAGAAAGCCGACATGATGGACGCGGGGCCATACCATGCGAAACTTCCCTGCCATGGTTGTCAAATTCTTTCAGCCTCTAGATTTTGATAATCTAATCTAAGTATGTCCACTCCTTCACTCCGGAAACTTGGACGGAAACCAAGCGCTCTAAAAATACATGAAGTGTCATTCTCAGATCACATGACTTCGTAAAAAAATGTTATGGCCTTTGCAAGTTTAAAAGTTAACACATCTCTCTCCTTCATCTACTATTTCCTGGCAGGTTTGAAATTTAACACTACGCGACACCTAGGAAGCCTATAATATCTCCAGGATATAAAATGGTCGCCGATGCAACCAACATCCGGGTGTACACTGTTAACGGCGCAGCAGCCGGTTCCTCTTCCTCACTGCCAGACTGGCTTACACGGAAACGAGCAGCCGCAGGAAAGGGAAAGAAAAGAGTGATAAAGGATCGTGTGGAAGGCTCCATTGAACTCATCCAAGGATTCGAGTTCCCCGAGGCCAGCAACCGCGTGAAGACCACACGGGATGGCCACCATGTCATCGCGACGGGGACGTACAAGCCGCAGATGCGCGTGTGGGACCTGGATCAGCTGTCGCTGAAATTTGAGCGCCATTCCGATGCAGAAAATGTTGATTTTGTTGTGCGTGAGTTGTTCGCTATTCTAGCGTGGTGGTGGTACCGGCTCGTCAAGCCAATGCTCATACGCCGTTTTCCAGATTTTGTCGGACGACTGGACTAAGACCGTGCATCTGCAAAATGACCGCACTATCGAACTACATACCCAGGGTGGATTCCATTATCGCACGAGGATACCGCGGTTTGGGCGCTCGCTCGCCTACCATTTCCCCTCATGCGACACCTACGTCGCGGCGTCGGGGAACGAAGTCTACCGCCTCAATCTGGACCAAGGGCGCTTCATGAACCCACTGGTGCTAGAAGACGGCGACGATGGAGAGACCCTTGGGGTCAATGTTATCGACATCAATCCCGCGCACCATCTGCTCGCGCTAGGGATCGACGGGAACGGCACGACGCAGTTCTGGGATCCCCGCTCGCGTTCGTGCGTGGGCACACTGCGGCTGCCGCGGGATAGGCTCATGCCGATGAACTCCGTTTCCGATGTCCTCAGTGTCACTGCCATCGCCTCGAGGGCGGATGGCCTCTCGTACGCTATCGGTACGTCGACGGGGCATACCCTTCTGTATGATATTCGTGCTGCGAAGCCATTCGCCATGAAGGATCAAGGATACGGCCTTCCTGTCAACAACATATCGTGGATTGAAGGTGGCAGTCGGATGGCCGGCGACGGAATGGTCATGAGCTCGGATAAAAAGGTCGTCAAAATCTGGGACCGAAATAATGTATGTCATCAAACATTCACGCCGTGGTTCAGTCCTTAAATTTTACAGCCTGCATCCAATTTTGCCTCCATCACACCTATTACGGACCTCAACGACGTTCACCATGTCCCCGCAAGCGGGCTTATTATGTCGGCCAACGAAGGCATCCAAATGTGCACATATTACATCCCACAACTTGGTCCTGCACCTAGATGGGCCAGTTTCTTGGAGAACATCACAGAGGAGATGGAAGATCAAACTACACGTTCTGTATACGAAGACTACAAATTCGTGGAGAGGAACGAACTCAAAACGTATGTCTTCATTATTCTCAACACTCTTTGTCAGGCTAACATTTTTTTGATAGTTTGGGACTGGATCACCTCGTCGGGACACCTGCCCTCAAGCCGTACATGCACGGTTACTTCCTGTCCCTCAAGCTATACGACACCGCGCGTATCATCGCTAACCCCTTCGCCTACGATGAGCACCGCGAAAAGCTCGTTCGGGAGAAATTGGAGAAAGAGGCCGAGAGCCGCATCCGCGCCAAGAAGCAGCCCGGCGTCAAAGTCAACAAGGCGCTCGCAGAGAAGATCCTCAGGGAGGAAGAGAAAGCCAAGTTGCGCGCGGAGAAAAAGAACGCGCGCCGGCCCGCGACGGGCGACATGGACGTCGACGCCAAGGCAGAGAAGGAGAGTGCGCGTCCGAACATCCTGTCGGACCCCCGATTCGCGAAGGTGTTCGAGGACCCTGCGTTCACGATCGACGAAGCATCGCGCGAATACGCGCTGCTCAACCCGTCGTCCTTCGCGCAGCGCGGGAACACGGCTGTCGAGGAAGAGGAGGAGGAAAGCGACAAGGTGCCCAGCGACGGGAGCGGCGGGAGCAGCAGCGAGAGCGAGGGCGAGGTGAGCGATGTAGACAGCGACAGCAGTGCGGAAGGAGGTACGTCATTTATTGTTCGGCGGTCTTTACTGCGCGCGAGGCTCATGCTCACTGTTCCTCGTACATTAGAGCTTACCAAGTTCGATCCGCGGTCGAATCCTGGCCAGCGCAATTTCCGTGCCGAGGAAGCGTACGCACGGGAGAAGGCTGAGAAACGCAAGCTGTGGACGTCGAAGAAGGTCAGCATGGTCCCCCTCCGGGCGCAGGCGGGCGGCGCGTCGCACAGTGCGGGCGACAGGGGTGCGACGTTCGGCGAGCGGCGTGCACCAGGGGCTTCCAGTAGAAAATCTGGTGGAAGCAAGCAAGCTAGAACGGAAGACGCGCCGATGGAGATCAGCTGGGTGCCCTCTGGATCGGCAGGAAAAGCGGGCGACGACGGGGAAGGCAAGGCAAAGGCCAAGGCGCCGCGTAGGAAGGGAGTGGAGTCGTTTGGCGCCGGGCTAGAGCGCGGGGTGGAGGAAACTGTTAATGCAGATGATGCGGAGAGGCAGGGCAGGACGCAGAGAAGAAAAGGGGTCCGTAGTGGGAGCAAAAATGTCTTCCGGCAGATGGATAGGTAGTCGGCATCGCTGTATAGACTCGTCATATGTTCTCATTCATCACCTTTTTTTTCTGCTTAATTATTGGTCCGCCATGACTTCGCCACTCGTTGGGCCCAAAATATGAAATTTGTCGTAGCCTAAATGATAATTTGCATAAACGTATAGTCTGCATAAACATATAGGTGCCCCCCAGCATTGGTTAGTGCGCAGTCAAATTCATTCTTTCGGGTTTGTGGCGTCCTACACAGATTGCATATCTACCCTCTACCTTCGCCGGCGCTCGAAATGATTGGCAGATGGCTAGCGTTGAGGCTATTGGTGAAGGTCACATGGTGGGAGCAGATGGTGAATACATAGGCCACTTCGCCGATCACGGGCGCAATGCGACCTTGCATGCCGTTTTGCTGTTCATCTTTGCGAGCGCCTTGTCGAAATCACGAATCGAGAAAACGTCCGTGACCTGGGGGAGAAGTTTTAGAAAATGAAAATAGAAGGGGAGAAAGAGCGACCACCCACCATTCCTTTGACTCTGATCTTGCCACTGTCGAGATAGGCAACGGCCCGAGGAAAGCAGTGGGTTTGTGCGAACGAACCGATGATCTGTTAGTGTGTGAATAGTTCACTTTTACGCCATTGTAAGAGGAGCGAGTAAGTTGGCGCACCTTGATCTCGTCCTGGAATATCTTCGCCGGAGACCAGTGCACCAAATCGCTATTCGAGTACACACCATATACCATCAAGGATCCTCCACGCCGGACAAAGCCTAATGCATCGTTGGCCACTTTCTCCGAGCCCGTTGCTTCGATCTAATGATCCATATGACGGTGGGGAGTGAGTATCTCTTATATCCATGACCTTAAAAATAAAGGATTAGACAGGGTTCTTACAACGACGTCGAAACCATGTTTGTAGTCTTCTTTCAGCTTAGCCCACTGGGAAGCAGGATCGTCGCGGTCAAGCTCAATGTACTCGTCCGCAGCGTCGAGTTGCCTGGCGATTTGCGTCTTTATGCCCTTGTTCGCGGCAATAACGACCTTCGATGCCCCGTTTAGCTTCAGCAGCTGCGCAAGGATAAGGCCTGGAAATAGGATGTGTATTAGAAGCTCAGAACGCAATCAGCGGCAAAGCATGATTTGGCTGACCAGTCGGGCCAGCGCCGAGTACTAAGGCTTCGATGCCAACTGGCGGATTGAGTCTATCCATCCCATGTATCGCACAAGACGCAGGTTCCACAAGGGTCGCTTCTTCGTCTGTCAGATTCGTAATCTTGTAGAGCTTCTTCCCGTGTCTGAAAATCCCGCACAAGGTTGGGATTACCGCACGGCGGATTGGCCGGGTGCGGGCGACTCACATGGCGACATATCCCGCGAACCCGCCCGCCATCGTAACACCGAGGCTCTCGAAGTTCTCGCATAGCACATACTCTCCGCGGCGGCAGTAAAAACAGTGGTCACACTAGTGGAGAGGCGCCTGTTCGGTGAGGCATTGTTGCGCGTGAGGTAGGGACTCACGAGGATGGCATTGTCAGCGACGCAGCGATCGCCCACTGCGAAGCCCACAACGGCGTCGCCCACCTGCGAGATAACTCCGACGATTTCGTGGCCGGGGACGAGCTAGGATATTCTTGAGCACGGCTCGCAGGTTGCAGAAGCCTTAAGGGCGCCAAACCCGCAGCTGGCAGCGCGCACTCACAGGGAACTTGCCGATGAATTCACCCTTGGATCAGATATCAGACTGCGGATCCGCGCGATGGAAAGCGTTCTGGGTACGAACTTCTGCCAGGTGCTGGTCGGTCCCACATATTCCACAGCATGTTACTATTTCGCGCGCCAGGGGTGTTCTATTAGTCATGATACATTCTGGGATGGACGCGGGTGACATACCTTTGAGAAGGACTTGATCAGGCGTAATCTGTGGGATCGGCAATGAAACAATATCGAGCTGGCGGGGCTGGTGAATAAGAAGGTGTACAGTGCTGTTAGCCTCTACATCGCAATTAAAGGGGGTAGATTGTGCGCACAGCGTGGTAGCATACAGCATCCATCATGGCCATGGTTGGAGAAGATATTCTGGGGATGATGCTTATGGAATTTCGCAGACTTATGTCACCGTTTGGTCACCGTGCAGGAGAAGGAGGGTCCTGAGAGGGAATAGGAGGTCAGTGGATTGTTTTATCGTGTAATTTTGGACAAATTCCATCTTGATTGGCGGCGTCTACGGCCCCATAGCGGTCGCGCGGTCCGAGGTGGAGCTGGGCATAATATGCTTTTCCGAGGTGGCTTCCCAAGTGCACGCGTAGGGCGAAGTCTCTTTTCTTCTAATTTTCATTATGGCAGATGATTATCATGATCTCAGAGGGATCTATGTAAAGTCATATTCTGTCGTCCGTGTGGGATGGCGTTGCAATTTTAAAATCTCTCGAGTTTGGCAAGGCGGAGCCAGGAACCAGGAACATGTTCACTGAGTGCTGTGACTATTGTGGCCCTTTATAGAAACAATCCTCAATGGATTTATAAGTGTCCTGAGTGTAACATAATTTCCATGCTCACCACGTCCGCGGACATGCTGATATGTCCAAGGTGTGATACAGCATATTCCGGCCACGGAAAACAGCGTACGGCGTGCAAACGGAAGAGTCCGGACGCGTCCTTCAATTAGTATGTATATGGAAATCGCGCCTGTGGACTCAGTCGGACAGAATTGGACCCCGTTTCAACCTACATCGAACGCGGTATCATCTTCGTTAAATACAATACAGTTCCGTTGAACCCAAGTTGAACCTGTATGACGAACCGATTCATTCCTAGTCTTAGTATTTAGCATGTAAACCATAATTTCACATACGTTCGAGCCTTTATTTAATAGAAGATGGCTCTTGAACACATTTCGGTGTAAAGACCATCCTCCGCCTTGGACCGACAACTGAGAAGCGATTCATTGAAGGTTTGTACAGGGTCCACAGTTCAAGTTCAAGCGCAGCTGAGCGCTCAGCGGAGTGGCCCGGACGAGGTCATGTGACCAGCTATACACAACCCATTTTCGGCTTTTCGGAGGGCAGAAAAAAGTTTAGAGGCGCTAGTATGACTCGAAAGGATCTTCGTTTGCATCACCTCAACCATGGCCGATGAGCGTCTGGATAGAGTCCTAGCCAGGCTCCAAAATATCCCATCGATCTCACTTCCTACCGATTATCCGAGACCAACAGGGACCCACAAATTTATCGAGTCTGTGCACTCTGCTCAACTCTCGGAACAGGCATCGCTCAGCCTCCTCAAACTTGTACTGTACACGGAAAACGACGACGGGGAAGAGGACGATGAAGAGCCTTCGGTGAAGCGACCATCGGCGTTCCATTTGGTTCTGGCAGCATTCACCGTGCTTTTGCATAGGTACACTGGAGACACAGACATTGTCGTTGGATCTTCATCTGCATCTGCACGCGACCCTTTGATTCTCAGGTTCCCTGTCGACCCTCTGGACCCGTACTGGGCCATTGTAAGACGTGTTCAACAAATCGAGCAAGAGGCTGAGGCGGATGCGGTTCCCTACGATGAAATCACGCGAGCGCTGAACAAGGGCAAGGAGGATGGACAGGACGCACCTTTGTTCCGCGTCCGATTCTTCGACGAGACGGACGAGCCAACAGATAGCTTCATTGGGTCTACTAATGTCACATCCGATCTCACTGTTTTCATCACTAGGCCACCGACTACAACACGCGCATCGCTCGCCCCGCGCATCTCCCTCCGCGTTGTTTACAATTCGTTGCTTTTCACATCCTCGCGCATATCAACATTTATCGACCAACTCTCTGTCTTCTTGCGCAAGGTCGCTTCCAATCCTCTGGCTCCCGTAGGCGCCGTTCCTTTGTTAACTCCAAGCCAAAAAGCCAAACTCCCGGATCCGACCGCCGATCTCGACTGGTGTGGGTGGAAGGGCGCGATCACCGATGTATTTTCTCGAAATGCACGCGAAAATCCTGACAGACCCTGTGTAATTCAATGCTTACCAGGGAAGGTCGCCGAAGGCCCCCAAGAGAGAGTGGTCTTTACATACAAAGCCATACTTCGCGCGTCCAACGTCCTTGCTCACCACCTCATAAAGAATGGAATCCAGCGGGAAGAAGTGGTTATGGTCTACGCGCATCGAAGTGTTGATCTTGTGGTGGCTGTCATGGCTGTATTGAAAGCAGGCGCAACGTTCTCTGTGATTGGTGCGTAATATCATTGTACACTGCGCTCATTCAATCGCTGACGCAAAAATTAAGATCCCGCGTACCCGCCCTCGCGGCAGATCATATACCTTCGCGTTGCGCAACCCCGCGGCCTCGTCGTTCTGAAAGGCGCTGGAAAAATTGCTGCATCTGTCCGCGAATTTCTGTCGGAAGAGCTCAAGATCAAGATTGAGGTTCCTGCACTGGAGGTCTTCCCTGATGGCCACATCGCCGGCGGCCTGGACGCGGACGGAGATGTTCTTCAAGCTCACGTGCATCTCGGAGAAACGGATCCCAACGTCGTTCTCGGTCCCGACAGTGTCGGCACGCTGTCCTTCACGAGCGGAAGCACCGGGATCCCTAAGGGCGTCCGTGGGCGTCACTTCAGCTTGACCCATTTCTTCCCATGGATGGGCCAGCGCTTCGGCCTGGATGAAAACTCAAAATTCACGATGCTCAGCGGAATAGCTCACGATCCTATCCAGCGAGACAGTCAGTCACATTCTAGATTTCATATATCGAGGCTTACCATATGATATAGTGTTCACACCACTTTTCCTCGGCGCACAGCTGCACGTCCCCACCGCCGACGATATTGGTACGCCTGGTCGCCTGGCAGAATGGATGGCCGAAAGCGAAGTTACCGTTACCCATCTGACGCCTGCTATGGGCCAGCTTCTGTCTGCACAAGCCACACGCCAGATCCCAACGCTCCGAAATGCGTTCTTCGTCGGCGACGTCCTCACCAAGCGCGACTGCCTCCGCTTGCAGGCGCTCGCCGCGAACGTGCGCATCATCAACATGTACGGCACGACCGAGACGCAGCGCGCGGTGTCGTACTTTGCGATACCGCCCGTGTCGCAAGACTCGACCTTCCTCGCGACGCAGAAGGACATCATGCCCGCCGGAGAGGGTATGATCGATGTGCAGTTGCTAGTAGTGAACAGAAATGACAGGAACATCCCGTGTGCGGTCGGCGAGGTGGGCGAGATCTACGTGCGTTCAGGAGGGCTCGCAGAGGGCTACTTAGACGCCGACACGAGCGCGGAAAAATTCGTGGCGAATTGGTTTTCCGCGAAGGCGCCGCCGCGGAAGGACACAATTCTGCACCCGGAGGGCCGACTCGCGGGGCCAGAATCGCGGCACTGGAAGGGCATAAGGGATCGCATGTACCGCTCCGGGGATCTTGGAAGGTATCTGCCGGATGGCATTGTCGAATGCACGGGCAGGGCAGACGACCAGGTCAAGATTCGCGGATTCCGCATCGAGCTGGGTGAGATCGACACGCATCTGAGCCAGCACCCGCTGGTGCGCGAGAATGTCACCCTGGTGCGCCGCGATAAGGACGAGGAGAAGATCCTCGTGAGCTATTTCGTGCCGCTGGATAACCCCAGTCTGCTTGACTTTGCAAGCGAGGTGGAAGGCGACGAAGAAGCGAAGGGCCTCATGCACGGCATGAAGCGGTATCGGCGCCTCATCAAAGATATCCGCGAGCACCTCAAGAAAAAGTTACCGAGTTACAGTGTGCCGACGCGTATGTCAGATCGTTTGATTTTATCTGATAAAAAGCTGACCGTGTGGGATGCATCATAGTATTCGTCCCCCTCTCGCGGATGCCGTTGAATCCTAATGGCAAGATCGACAAACCGGCACTGCCCTTCCCAGACACGGCGCAGGCGTCGTATACTGCACCCGCGCCTTCCGCATCCGGCTTGAGTCCCACTGAGATCACAATGCAGAGCATATGGGCGTCCATCCTGCCCAACGCACCTCAACCCATCCCGGCCGATGAGAGCTTCTTCGATCTCGGCGGCCATTCGATCCTCGCAACACGTCTCATCTTCGAAATTCGCAAGGTTTTCGTGGTCGAGGCTCCGCTGGGGCTGATTTTCGAACAGCCGACGATTGCAGGCCTGGTCGAGGCCGTGGACGCGCTGCGAAACGGCGATCTCGGATTTGCGTACAAGAACCCTGCCGCCACGTCGGTAGCAGGCGCGGGTCCGGCTGACACGAAAAAGGCGGCCGTGGAATACGGAGAGGACTATCTCGCGCTGCTGGACAAACTGCAAGCGTCCTACCCCGCGCTACCGGCTGGCTTCGATGCGGGCCCAGTTACGGTGTTCCTTACTGGCGCGACAGGTTTCCTTGGCGCGTTTGTGCTGCATGACCTGCTCTCGCGCGTGGAAAGGGTCAAGAAGGTGATCTGTCTCGTACGTGGAGAGACGGTGGAACAGGGCCTGGCACGTCTCAAGGAAGGTTCCACTGACAGGTGCGTTTGGGCGGACGAGTGGATCACGAGCGGGCGGCTGGAAGTCGTTACTGGAGATCTTGGCTTGGACAACTTTGGCCTGGATGACGCGGTCTGGACGCGTGTCGCCGACGAAACCGATGTGGTGCTGCATAATGGGGCCCTTGTGAGTCAGCCTCTGGTCCCGACACAGTATCAGCAGCTAACGGCGGATTGTGAACCAGGTCCATTGGGTTTTCCCTTACGAGAAATTGCGGTCGCCCAATGTTCTGGGGACGCTCACTGCGATCAATCTCGCGTCGACGGGCAAGCAAAAGCTTTTTGTGTTCGTGTCATCGACTTCGGCGATCGACACCGATCACTACGTGCAACTCTCCGAATCGCTCGCACGTGCCGGGTCGACGAGCAGAGGTGTCCCCGAAAGCGACGACCTTGAGGGTGCAAAGTCTGCGCTGAAGACCGGGTACGGTCAGTCCAAATGGGTCTCTGAAAAATTGCTGTTCGAGGCGGGCAAGCGCGGACTGCGCGGCCACATCGTCCGCCCGGGCTACGTTGTAGGTGACTCACGGAGCGCTGGTGGGTCTACTGTCGAAAGCATCTGATAACTTCACGCTGATCTTATTTCCAGTCACTAACACGGATGACTTCGTCTGGAGAATGGTCAAGGGGTGCATCCAACTCGGGCTAGTCCCTGATATCAACAACACGATCAACATGGTCCCCGTCGACCACGTCGCGCGCTGCACCACGCTCGCCGCCGTCGCACCTCTGCCTGACGCGGCCCTCTCGGTGCTGCACATCACCGCGCGGCCGGCGCCCACATTCAACGGCATGCTATCTGCTCTACCGACGTACGGCTTCCCGACGACGCCGTGCGAATACCTCGTGTGGCGCCGGCGGCTCGAGCAGCATGTCATGGAAGTCGGGGACAACGCGCTGTTCCCGCTGTTGCACTTCGTGCTCGATGACCTACCGACCAGCACCAAGTCTCCCGAGCTGGACGACGCGAATACGCGCGCGCTGCTTGCACAGAACGGCGCGACCCTGAGCGCGACGGTGGACGACGCGCTAATGGGGTTGTATCTGGCATGGCTCGTGGCGGCTAACTTCCTCCCGCCGCCGTCGCTGTCGTCCCCGCAAAAGACGCTGCCTGTACTGACCAACTCCTCGACCGTCAAGGCTGCGGGTAGAACGGGGGTTTGAGGCTTTCATCCTTGTTTCAAAATAAAATCGCGGCGCCGAATAGATTCATGTATAGAACCATCAATGTATGGCAAGGATCAAGATTGTACAATAATAATTGGAGACTTGTATCAACATCACTCATTTCAGCTGACTCAGTCAAGACGGTATCAGCGCCAACAGGCCAGCAACAGGCCCTCGCAGGTTGCTTGCAACATCAGGGAAGCTCAGGCTGGCCGGTACGATACATATATTGTACACCTAATACAGACAGCATTCAACGAGATACGCGTACACTATTAATGCATTGTTTATGACGGGAGAACGTTTTTCCACAAAAAATGGGCAAAATCTAGAAGTCGTTTTGAGGTATGACATTGTCTATATGACGTTCCATTGCGAAGACGAACTTGTTGATCCAGACGCGGACGAGGCGCTCGAGAGCGGAGGACCCCCAAAAGCAGAGCTGGACACCACCGATGCGGCGTCCCACTCGCTACCAGGACCGCTGCTTGTCGATGCCGCCGAGCTCGATGCGGTCGGGCGCCACTGGCCATTATTGTGCCCCAGGCGGCGGCGCTTCGGGCTCGTTAATATACTTGAGCGCACGGATGAGCCGGTGTCCGTTGCGTTGTCGTCGTCGTCACCGCGTAAGGAACTTGCGACGCTGAGCGAGGACACGACGCGCTCACGGATCGTCTCGAGGCTGCAGCTGCGCTTGAGGGTCGACTTTTCCTCGAGGCGGATGAGGTCGTCGCACTCTTTCTGGTGGCGCGCGAACACTTCGTCCCAAAGCGACGCCGTGCGCAGGCGCACCCCGGAGTTGCTGTTGTTCGCGTCGTACACCCACTCCGTCGCGAGCATTGCGAAGTACGTGACGTCTTTCCATTCGCACTCTTTCGTGCTGAAGAACGCGCGACGCCGGATGCCCTCATTGCGGAAGCCTGCCCGTGCCAGGAGCTCGAGTATATAGAGCTTGTCTGGGTGTTCAACGATAATCGACTGGAGGCGGTGGCAGTCCGGGTCTTGGAAGGCGAGCTTGACGACGCCATCGACCGCCTCAAACAGGCAGTCCTTACCACGGTGCTCAGGATCGACGTACACACCGAGCCCGCATTCACCCATGTGCAGCGGGTCGAGGAACGTCTGCGAATTCCACAGGTAAATCAGCCCGATTGGCTTGCGCGTCGTCGTTGGCGGGTCGACGGGCTTCGGGTTGCGCACAGTGCGCGCGCGCGACCGCCGACGCTGCGCGGCGAGGTACTTCTTCACGCGTTGCTCGCGCAGCGTCTGCTGAAGGCGCACCGCAGAATCGTACACTAAGGCCTGCATATGGGGATCCTGCGGCAGTTCAGCGAGCTCTTCCATGGGGCCCGTCTCGGGGCTGAGGTGCTCCCGCCCAACGCCGTCCTCCGCGTGCGGGGAGAGAATGGGCGAGGAGCCGTCCAGGACCATGTAGTCCACCTCCTGTGCCTCCGCGCTGTGGGCGTCTGCTGGTGCCTCGTGCGCCGGGCCCTCATCAGGCCAGTTGATGAAGTGCGACCCCGGCTCGTCAGCTGTGTCAGCGGCCATGGGCGCTTCCGCATCCGCATCCGGGCCGATCTCCGCCACTCCACCTGCGCTGGCGTAGATGGGGCGCACGCCCGGCGAACCACCGTCCAGGGGCACGAGCGGCTCATCGGCGGTCTCTTCGAGCTTCTCCATAAATGCTTCGCGCCAAAGCAGCACCTTATCGTCCGGCGAAAGCGTCGGGAAAAGGGTCTCCGTAGGCGTCGTAGATGCAGCTGCGCGCAATACTTGCAGGCGCTCGGAGTCTGGCGACAACTGCGGAAACGAGTCAGTGAAATTGTGTATAGTTGATGGCGGCCGGCTCACAGTGGCGCGCGAGGTTGCCAGGTAGATCGAATCATCTCGCTCCGCGAGTGGCATCCCGATCGCCACTTCCTGTTCGTCCTCGTCGTCGCTCATGTACACCTCTGCCACAGGCGTTGACGTCGTTTCAAGCATAATAACACCGAAGAAGGGCGCGCAGGCCACAAATGACAGCAAGTCGTCGGGCTGCGACGTTTCCACGGTCGTCTTCTGCATTTCCGTGAAATACCTCAGCAGGAGGTCTATGTTATCATCTTGATCTGCGAGGCCCGGCGTAACAAACGTCTTCTCTGTGATCAGCGGGGGAGGTTGCACGATTGGCATGGCGAGGGAGGATATCTGAGCCCACTATGTTGTGGGAAAGCAGGTGGCTTGACGGGCGTCTGTTGGGCGAAGTGGGAACTATATAAGTCATAGGACTGCCTCGAGGTGACTCGTGGGCATGAATCAATTGTAAAGATACATACGTCGTGTCGTGAGAATGACGCTAAGTATGAAATTCTTTGCACACCATCTAACTTCAACAGTCAGCGTACTTTGATCAGCCTGATGTTCAGTCCAAATGTGCGGAGACAGTTGAGATGTCACCTCGTAGTGTTCATGTACGTTGAAGGAGAGCATGTAAGGGACTTGCACACCTATAACTGTGCACAGACTGTGGCCTACTTTCTTTGACCCAAGTGGAATTAAGACGAAGACTTGCCCACCATTGTGGCAATCTCCATTGCATCAAAGCTTCTGTTTATGTAATGCACACACTGAACGGCACTTGAGAATCAGATAGGCAATTTGCAGTGATTCGCAGAAGCAACGTTTTCTTTCATGGCATCGTTTAGATCCGCGAGGCAGCTTGACATTGACGAGTGTATCCATGAGGGCTGTGGTAACTTAATAGCATGGTGACGGAGCATATCATAGGACGCATATCATATTCGTAGTATGACAGGAAAGAAGAAAATGCAACAAAAAGAAACGCTCACTGATCGAGACAATAGGTAAGAGAGCGATTCAACTTCAAAGAAATTAGACGCACGAAAGTAAGAGCAGCTCCCTTGGTCTTCTTCTCACCACCGAGCTCGAAGCTGTGAATTGCGTCAGTCGCGATCTCCGCAATGAATAACGACAATAAACGCACTGCTTGCAACGCTTCAGAGTAAGTTGCATTTTGTATTTGCATACTGTGCATTCCAGACGCAACACAACCTTCTTAGTGGTCTTGGCCTAATAGACGACGCAATTAATATCTGGATAATCTGCACTGGGGCTCGACGCGCACCTTCTTGTGGAAGACAGGCTTAGTCTGACCACCATATCCTGACTGCTTTCTGTCGTAACGGCGCTTTCCTTGCGCGAAGAGGGAGTCCTTGCCCTTCTTGTATTGGGTCACCTTATGGGGGCTATTTGGCGGTCCTATTAACTGTAATTTCTTGCATTACGATGGCAAGGAGACGTACGTGTGCTTCTTGCATGTCTTGCCCTTGCAGACTGCCCAAGACGCCCTGATGAGCGTGCCACTTGACGCATTTTTTAAGGATACTACTCACAAGTCCTGCGGGTTCTAAAGTTCAAAATTTAAACAGTCAGAATTCTCCCAACACAATACAAGCAGCGTGACGGCGTACTTGGGAATGTTGACCATCTTGCTGGCGACGACGACGACGGGCTTTGGGTCCTTGGGATTGTGTTGATCACCTTCGTCGGGAATCGCCGCGCCGAAACCGAGCTGTACAGTTTTAGAAATTAAGGTTTAAGTCCGTCGGCGAAAACCGAATTTCGGCATGTCCGGCTTTGCCGTGCCACTTTCTCTCCCTCTCGACAACCTCCACAAATATTTGCTTAAATATGTTACAATGTTACTACAAAATACGACTATAAGTACAACAACAGCTCAATGTTCAAGACCTCTCCTCAGAGCACACGAACTCGATCAAAGCGTTGAACGCAATTGGCTCAATCCGACCCCTTTCGTCGCCTATTTTATTCAGCGCACTCCACGCCTGCGAATAGACGTCTCGAGAGAAGGGGCCAAACACGGTGTAATCTTGGTTGCGCTCGCTTTCAAGACGTGAATGATATTCAACCACGTAGTTCATTGCTAGCTGGCATTGGAACAAGGCTGTAGCAATGCCGTCGACACGTCGATTTCCGACAAGCGCGAGTGCTTTTTCAATGCGGTCGTGAGTCGCTTGCGACGGGCCCAGAGCCATCCACCAGTTCGCACTCTTGAGGTTGACGATGGTGGCTACTTTTTGCTGGGCACAGGCAACGAGATTGCGGAGCTTGTTCACGTTGATCATTCGCTCGTCGGGCTGTAACGCAGGTGAGTACTAGGATATAAAAAGCAGGAATATATGCGCACGAATTGGAAGAGTTTCATGTACTGAACTAGCGTGTCCGTCTTGTTTTGTTCAGCCTGCATCGCCTCCTTGACGCCTCGTAACTCGGCCTTCAATGCATCTAGCTCCAGTGCCAATGCCCCATTGGCCTGTTCTAGTTCCTGGATCTTCTGTCTGCTTGCTGCGTAATCCGCACCATCACCACGCGGAATATTTTGCAAGCGCAGCAGTTCCTCTTTTTCACGGCGTCTCTCCTCGCGTTCCAACGCACGCTCGTCCCGTTCTTTCTTGCGCTCTTGTCGCTCTTGGGCACGCTCGTCCATTTCTCGTCGGCGCTGAGTTCGCTCCTGCTCCCTTTCGGTTCTTTCGAGCATACGCTCCTCCCTGTCCTTCTTGCGCTCCGCTGTCCAGTTGATTCCAGAGTCAGGCTCAACGAATACAGCAGTTTGTTCCACCGGACGCCGGCCTGTATTCTGACTGCCAGTCGTATCGCCAGAGTTGGTCCATCGTCCCTGGTCTGGTAGCGGCGCTGGGGGCTGCTGTCCTGGGGTCATCTGTTGTGGAAGGGTTGTATACATCTGCGCTGGGGCACGCCCGCTCTGCCCATTCTGTGGCGCTTCCTCTGGAATCGCGGGCCCACCGCTGCCCTGCTGCGCCATGCGCATTGCTCGCTTGCGGGCATTGTCGTACTGGTATCCCACCCCACCGGGATCGCTACTATCGGACGTGGTGAACGCTACCTCTAGCGGGGCGGCGCTCTCCCTTCCACTGCCACTGCGTGTGCTATCACTGCCGGGCGACATTGTATGTCGTTGCGGTATCTGCGTGTTTGAATACATCTTTTTCCGCCCGCCGATCAGTGTCCCGCGACGCTATGAAGACGTACCTGCCCACCTAAGCTCTGGGCCGACACCTCTGCGTTATCGTACGTGGTCAAGGGGGAACAAAGGCAGCCTGGGACAGTTTCAATCCATTAGCCGCTGAGCTTATCAATAGTCCCTATAATAGGATCCCGGCGCTTCCCCGACCGTCCACGGGACCCTCGGCCTGGGAACGTCGGTGACACGCTCCCTGTCCCAAGCACCCGTACCGCCTGATACGCACTGATATGGTGTCGGCAGGGCGCCAAATGCGCGGCCTCATGGCCCTCCATTGTGCCGTGCCGAGTGGCATGTTCTAAGTTTGGCCCACTGCGATGACAGTCGCAGAGTCTATCTTCCGGCTGAAGACATGAGGCCTGATGCGCTGGGCACTAATACCAATATGTTCGGGGCGTTTCCTCTCCGCTCCACTGTGCACGAGTGATAATGTAAATAATGGCTCGTGGTAGTGGTACGTAGTACCCCATATGTCTGCCTGCGGCCTGTCATTTGTTGTACTTGTATGGATGTGAAGACACATTTCTAAAATAGTACTCTCCCACCTCTCACAACTTTCTCCTTGAATTGTATCCGTAACTCTACGTACGAGCAATGGCTGATGCTTTACGGGATAATGAATGGCAACAGGTTAAGGGACGGGTTTGACTGCTATATATAGTAAAATATACCTTTTTTGAGAATTCTTCTCACCTTCATTTTGCACAGGCGGGTCACAATTTGTAGCATATCACTTTACGTATTTAAATTCGTTTTCTACGGACTCGTGTAAAGCAGTATTTAAAACTTGGCTATATATATTACGCATCATCTACCTGATCAAAAAAAACTCTCTGCCTGGGAGTCGAACCCAGCTTTCGCGCGTGACAGGCGCGTGTACTAACCGATATACTAGCAAAGAACATGTATCGAAACTGGAACGCGTGACCGGTGTCGAAACCGTGACTGGTTTCAGCCCCGGTTTGGGTGGCTGGTGATCTGGCCCCGTCACGCTTGTCACGCGTCGCCCCGTCGCTGGTGACCTCGCCGCCTGGGCTCGAACGGGGATAGCGTCGTTTCCCCGAACGCGGAAGGCGCGCCCACGGGGACCCACCGCCGACCCTGTAAACACGGCCGAATCAATGATTTTCTCGCTCTCCCGCCCTTGGCCGCGGCTGCCCTGCACTGACATGCGCGTGAGAAGTTGAAATGAGACGGTAGGCGGCCTGGACAGTGCGCAGGCTGTGCGTGAGCCTAAGAAATCTCGAACGGGAATAATCTATTGGTGATTGAGAAAAGCCCGAGAGAGCAGACAACATGCCCTTTCCCCGAACGTAGAAAAATCTTCCGCGTTCGGGAAGTTCTCCAAATGAATGACATCATAATGAATCCCTCGATTGGGGAATTTGGCCAGCCACCGAACGACTGATCGCTGGAACGTTCAAGCTTCGCATCTTTCACCTTACCCCCACTCTGCCGCCAACAACCTTTGAAAGTGATGACGACAAGGCAATTTGTTGAAACGGATTTAGCGTGAGTGAATTTCACCAGTTAATAAGTTACATTCAAATATTCACCCCTCTGAAGATCAGCCACAAAACAGCAGCTCGCCAAAATCATCAATGAGCAACGCAAGACTTTCTCCCCACCCTTCAAGATCAACACATCTCGTGCTAAGCTCTCCGAGCTCAAAACAATTCTCCTCGCACCGCAATCGCCTTTTCGCACTGCACAGGCCCTACCCCGCGAGAAGTGGGTGACCTATTCTTAATTCTTACCATCACAATTTTTTACAGCCGATTTATTTTAGCCCTCTCGAAAATAGGTCGCTTGAGCTGGGAAGGTCAAGTCCGCTCACATCTCTTCCCAGCTCTCCGGTTCCAGATGTGGAATCCTCCGGACCAGATACCCAGGAGGGACATCGGACCGAGCCACTTCACGAACAAGACAACATCCCGGAAGATAGATCTCAATTAGATCAGGAAAATAGCTCGGAGGAGGAATCAGATGAAGAGCAATCCGGATACCTGGTACGCTGTTTTTGTACTGCTTTACCGGCATAATCCTTGATTGATTATATGATGCTCTTCAGAACATTCGTGTCTACCTTGAGGACTTCCGATACAATGGCTCTATCTCACCAAACAAAATTGCTTGTAGTGTTTGTGTCCCAGCGACTCAAACAGGACAATTAATCCATGTTGGTACAAAACATCTCATTGAACAGATCCAACTGGGGAATGGAAGGATCACCGGTTCTGGTGAGTGACAGACCATTGTGTTCACTGCTGATTAACTCATTGTACCTACGTTACGTCTAGAAGCTGTAAAAATAGGCTGGAGGGACCCATCCTCGCCTAATGCTGAGTTTATTGAATTTTTTGTGCAGGCCGAGCCTCCGAGACTGCATGAGGCTGACACCAACCCCGAGAAATTCTCCTTTGTGGTTGGTCGTAAATTGAGGTTGATGTTATACGTTGATCTCGTGAGTTTTATTTTATTTTTGGGCGCCATTCTGAACTGACAATTAACGAGGTGAATCGCCAACCTACCGTCCGTCCCGAGCACGACGTACCAAGTACAGTTGCAGATCCAACAAATCAACCGGCTTTGCTGGTAACTGGTACGCACGTACATCTACGCTTACTGTTAAAGATTAACACTGATGGATCAACGTTTATTTGATAGCTGCGCATCCACGAAAAGATTTAATTGAATGGTTGAAGGCTAAAGCAGTAAACCGGCCTGGTTATGCATTGTTCTCCTCTATGAGACATCGTCCACTCCAGAATGACGAGGCTGTCAAATTGTGGGACTTCATTGCAACATTTTCAGACCAATACTTCAAGAAAACACATCAGTTTCAATCATACGTATGTCTCTCAGCATTTTTCCCCCTAAATTTATTCAAACTATCTACAGAAACAGAAGAAAATAAAAAAAAGCGATATCTATACGGCTCTTGGTATCAAAGAAACATCACTAGGTGACGCAGAAGAGGCAACTCGAATTATTCGAATATTCGGTGAAGACGGATCACATCCAGCCCAGGATGTAATCAACGAGATTCACAGAAGAACTAATCCTCCCGAAGGAAGTGTACGATTTCTTAGATTCCTCAAAACTTATGATATGGAACACAGTAGCATAATTTTATAATTCTATATTCCATTGGTCTCCTTGATAGAGTACAGTAGTTTGATACTAGTGCACCACAAAGTGTCGAATAAGTAAACATGCAATTTGGCACTTGCATGGCGAGGTGCAGTAGTATTTTCCCGGGCCGGTACCGTGCTGAATGGCGTCATCATTCAATATTCAGCGTCAACGGTGAACGCGTGTTCGACGCCAATATTAAGCGCACGCCCTATCCCACTAAGGACGTGCTCACACCCAGCGAAGTAACTACGCTCTAAACGTAACCCAGAAGCACTCCTCGACGATATGCGGTGTCGCCGCAAGCCTCTCGCAGCTCCCAGTCTTATTCGTGAATGCATCCAACGGGAAGACACTGTGCGAAGAAGGCAGGACAGGCAATCTCCCACCCGATCTGCCCAACATCGAGGGCGGCTAGCCGAGTGACGACGATTCCGCGTGCAGGGGGCCCAAGCCATTCCAGGAAGAGGTGGGCAGCACACAGCGCGCCCTAGAGACCGGCAAGCTGGAGCTGCCCTGCGCAAATGCACCCCTGCGATACTTACTCGCTGCGCCCGTGCATTCACAAGCTCGCAGGACCTTCATGGCAAAACCTGGGAATACACCCACCGACAGTGACCCGGTACATGCAGGCCAACGCCGCGCCGCCAGAAGCGATATGGAGCCGCCGCAGCCGCCGTTTGTCGACCCAAACACAGGCTCCGTGCGCTCGCTCTGTTCCCCAGCCCTCCGACGCACTTCCCCATCCCGCCCGTGCACGCGACGCTCCTGCCGTCTGTCTCTCGCGTGCGCTCTCATTGAGTCATTGTATCCCACAACCCTCTAGTTCTCATCGACCGGCGGGGGACGCACTGACTGACTCGCCCGTGTCGGTGCACAGCAAGCTGGATGAATCATTCTGCATGACCACCCAAAAATTCCGCGCCTCGAGTGGCTCGCATTCGCCGCCGCCGCACGAGCGCAGCAAGCCCCGGCAGCTCCGGGGGCACAGTGAATATCAAGGTGTGTGCTTCCCCTCGTGCGTTTCAATGCTGTACATTGCGGCGTCAGCCCAGTACCTGCGGAGAAAAACGAGAACCTGAATAGAACGTGAGTGCGCCACTGACTATACATTGAGAAAACGCGCTCACTTGCCTCTGAGCAGTGCACTGCATGTCTGGTGCAGTGGGGTGGTCAGCGATGATGCGCAGGGTGGGCCACCTCGACGCCTACATCGCGTGGACACCCTACACCGCGGCAGAGACACCAGGAGGCACAAACAACCTAGAAACGCACGAGATCAGTCCCGCTCTCTCTGCGCAGCGCATTGCTCACACACAGGGCACCAAACACGATGGGGTGAGCACGCGTCTCACCGGATATCAAATACTAACGTGCTTACATGCAGGCTCTGCAGGACCGCACCTGCCATGGCACATGCATCGAAGACGGCGTCACGGCGCCGCGCGCCCATCCAAGGCCATCCGTTGTCAGCTGCGAACGAGATTGTCATTGGTCCCTGTGAAGTCTGTGTTCTTGCACAGGCTTGTACTATATTATCAACTTGTTATCAACACAAAGTATTAAATTGCAATAATGATACAAATATTGAATAATCTATGGATACGAACTAGATGCTTCAAGTATAGTTTGCTGAGTTTTCTTGTTAAGATAATCCATGAATGAGCGAACTGTTCGAAGATGGGGAACCTCGCTCTTTGAATTAATGGGATAATTTTCATGAAGGAATCGGAGGGCAAGGTCAGTATTCCAGTTCGTTTTTGAGCCAAGTGCTTCAATGAGCATAATAACCTTGCTTCGACGACCTGCTTCGGTTTTCAAGCGTGGCGCATTACGCTTCCATCGGGCCCCCCATCGAGAAGTAAGTTCTTGGATTGAAAATTTTCCATCAATGCCGAAGCGATCTTCTTTCCAGATCTCGTCAATCGTCAAATCACGGTCCTTCGGCCGCCAGAATGCTTCAAATCTTGGAAGCCAGTCCATATGCTTTGCTTCCCATTCAAATGAATGCTTCATAATCCGCTCGTAGGTGAAGAGATCTTCGAGTTTTTGCACAGCTAATTGCTGAGTGCTTTGAAGATCGCTAGAGGACGAAAATAGAAACACAGCAGACGGGTAGATATTTCCTGCGGAGCTGACATATGTTGCGGGTGATGCGACTTCAGTGGATTGAGAAAAAGTGTTGGCCTGCTCATCAGGCTGAGTTGAAAGATGATTAGTGTTGATTGATGGCACTGTGGAATCTGTGGACATGCAGGCAGTAGTCAAGCCAGTGGCACGATCTTGTAGTCTGGGCCGTTTGTAGTGCTTAGCTGAGTTATACAATCAAAATTGTGCTTCCCAATCGGTGACGTAGAACCCTAAGAAACATACCTGCAGACTCAGATGTTAAGAGCGATACCTGCTCTAGTGCGGCCCCAATTGCCTTGCGTTTCTTGGTAGATGACCCAGAGAGAAGGGCGGCTTCAACCAATGTCTTCAGCATGCTGACACCGCTGCTGATCTCGACCTGCGTATCCTGAATTGACTGATTCACGGTCTCCTGATGGATGGATGACGTCTCAAGGATCCCACGGAAAGACATGGCCATAGCTTCCGGAAGCTGAGCGAGATTTTGACGTGCACGCTCCTCTGCGTTCTGAATTATTGTAACTGATTCGGCTGAGAAATCGCGGAATTCAGCTGTTGTAAATGGGTGGTATTTGAACAGTGCCAGATTGGGATATTTTGCGAAGAGAACTGCGCCGTCTTGAAGGAGAACTTGTCGAAAGAATCTGAGGGCGCCTAATAGCGATATAAGTGCCTGATCATGTGCCCTTTTCCCCAGTTTTGAGATTCGCTGTGCAAGGGCACGTTCTTCATCGTCAATCCACGGAAATATATCATTGAGTAATTCATTTGGTGGCTCTGTAAAATATAAATCAATATAAATCAAATATAATAGATTAAAACCTACCGAGAACATCACGCGCAATGAAATATGAGTCTTGTTTTTGCGCATTAAATCCAGCAGCCCCAATCATAGCGTCAAGAGGCAGAGCACGATCGTAGCAAGGGCGGAAAGACCCGCCCGCTGATGACATCCAGAGTCCCAGTGCCATTGCGCCTTCAACGGATGCACCTGCCTCGCGAGCAACCTTGACCGTGTATGGCCGACCAATATGCGTGACCTTAGAAACATCGATACCTGTATCTTCTTTCATTTTTCGTACACGGTTTTGGTGGTCTATAATTATGGGTATTTTTTTAGACAGTGAATACCAGCTGATTGACTAATAAACGTACTTTGTAGTGTCATTTTTGTGTACTCATCTTGGCCACCAGGAAATAAACGCAAGAGATACCATGACCGAAATCCAATCATGCCACCATCTGTGTGCGATAAATCTGGTGCAAAATCCGGTATTTCTGTGTCGCAAATATGAAACAAGCTAAAAAAATAAAGAGCCACACTTCCGGTGCCACAATGTTCTGGGAACCGGTGGCGAAGAGCACCATGCTCATCTATGCGGCCGGATGTATTTTCCTTTCCTTGTTGCGAATAAATGACAAGAGCCTAATGAAAGGAATCAAGATTAGCTCACTGGTCTTTTATATATATATTAAATAAACGAGATCATACCGCTGCTTTGACGTCTAGCCCAACATCGACAAGGGGCACTTGGCGGACAAGAATGTCTGACCATGTGATTTCACGTACATTATCTCCTCGGAAAGCCATTGAGGTGGTTAATAATAACATAGCTCGGTCACGAATAGATGTGTGAAGCTGGTTTGCCGTTGTGTTACGTTTTGGAGCGGATTCCAGGTAGTAGATTGACGCCGTGGTCAGTTGTTCCGGAGTGAAGGTATCTGAATGAGATAAAATCAATTTATATGTCAGAGGGCCGCAGTCTTCATTACGCACCCGACTTTAATCCATCCGCCTTCATAATCTGGACTTGCGAAGCACGTTCTGGTTCTGTTGCTTGAGCGGCCTTCTCAAATGTTTTGATCCGCAGATCATCACGCAAAGGGCGTTGCGCATCGGATTGCGCGACATAAATGGCTTCATGTTGCCGATGGAAGCGAATGTACTCCAGCGCTGACACACGCTGCTTAATTGCTGATGGTCCAAGTCTTGTACCTGGAATCTCGATCCCATCGCTTGAAGCAAACTTGCAAAGAGAAACCAATATTAATTACTCAGAGGTTAGTCTCGACTCTCCGAAGCCTCGGATGCGGCGCACCTTATTTCGAGTGGATTCAAACTCGAGGAATAAGCACACCTTAGTTGCAGTAATTGGATGTGGGTTAATGATAGCCCAGGTTTCTCCCTTCGCTTGTGCTTCGTTCTGACGCCGGATCTGATCCTGAATCCAAAACTCTTCATAGCGTTTCAAATGCCTTGAATAGGCAACTTCTGTCCCTTTTTCGGATGACATCTTATCTTGCAACTGTTGACGAAAAGAATGTGACTGATGTTCAATGATTTCGGTCGAAGAAAGAGCCGGGGCAGCGCAGGGAGACATTGACTCGGAATTGGATTGAATAAAAGCACTGCCAGGAATTGTTGGCTCATCTGGTACGTTTCCCGTGCTCGTGTCTGCATCCATCGTGTACAATAACATTTCTCTGCCGTTCCCTGCTGGTAATTCTGTGGTGGATGCTTCTGCAGTGGCCGGCACTGTGTTAAAACTCTTGAGTTGCAGACGGGGTAGAGGATGTCCAGATAAGTTTAGATAGCGACGCTTCTGTGGAGAGGTTTTAGTATGAATTTCAGGCATTGATGGTGATGGTTTTGAGTGCCACAGGCCACTGGAAAATTGAAGTGTGGATTTCAAGTGTAGGGACAGAGATTTAGCGATAAAGAAGGCCACTGGTGCCACTGCATAGGAGGAAATCTGAGACACTATTGATTGGGAATTCCGGAATACCTCGTTCGAGGTTTTCTTGACCGAGTTTGTGCTGGTACTTCAATGCAGCAAGGCGCTTCAAATAATTCAATACAGTATGTACAGATTAATCATTAATCTAAGTGGAGTACGAGTACCTCTGACCTGAGAATACTTGAGAAATGATTTGTGGCCTACAGCTAATTGTCGGTGCGGCCGCGGTAGTCTATTTTGAGATTTCAATGGCCGGAGTGGGCCCTGCAATGCCACCTGGTTAGCCACGCACGCGCGCGGCGCGCGCAACATACTACAGACAATGGTTGTATATTTCCAAGGTTAAATACACTAAACTGGTTTCCTCTGGTGACTGGAAACCAGCGCGAAACCAGTGGTCACCGCCAGGTAACCAGCGGGGTTGGTCAATACTGTGTATACTCTATGTATCTCGTCCGAGAGATAGCAACTATGTACATTCAGGATACTTCAATAGTCGGTCACACCAGCCAGGGAAAACACCTAATTTTTATTTCCTGCTGTCCAATACATACTGAAGCACTATTCAACGGATATCCTATTGTTACATTTAAGAGTCCACGACGAGCGATGTTTAGCACTGGCGCGAGAATCCACTCTGCCCTGAGGGTTCCGCATCAACCGACTCGCGGACATCGCCAAAGTTGGCGCTCTCTGGGCGGGCGTCGTCGTGGTCTGGCTGCGTGGGGAGTTTGGTGGATGCGATAGCAGCGAAGATAGCGCCATCTTTCCCTGTCGTATAAATCATCTATTGTCAGAGTGTATTCTCGCCGGTAATAAACAAATTTCCAGTACCTTGCAGAGACTCTGTAATGGTAAGAATGTCGACGATGAACCGTTCGATGAGGTCCTCGCTGAGCGTCTCGCGTACTAAAGGAGATTATTTTAGTATTTTTGCCTGCAAGCCAAATGCACGGTATGTCACGCACCGACTACACGCAGAATCTCGATGGTCTCTGCTCCAATGGGCGCCTACGAATAAGAAAGCGTCAATCAATTTGATGGGAATGATGAGACGAGAAAAAATGTACGTTATAATTGGGGACAATCCACCCTTTCGTTCTCAAGAGGGTCTAACGTAACGGAATAGCTGATTAGTGCTGTCTCTCATCTGCAAGCCGAGGGGAGACGCACCTGAATCCATTCCTGCTGGACATTGGGGTTCTCCTTCTTGAATTCATCTGAGAGCCTGTGCAAGATTTGAGATTGTAGTCGTCGACAAATAAATACTCTGGATATACCGGAAGGCGACGACGGGCAGTCCTGCTTCATAGTATTCCGGGTCGTCCTCATCAAGGTGGCCCTTTCGAAGCCGATTGAGCTGTGAGCGCTTTTCAGAGCTAATTGGCCGATGTATGTTGCTGAGGACCTAATAAAAACATGAAGTGTAAGAAGAGAAGTTAAGAATATAATTGTAATAATATAATCACCGTGAAGTAACTATTTTCCAGCGCGCGCGACAGCATGCGCGAATTTCGCATGTCTTTGAACGCGATCTTTTTGTAACCATCAAATCCGAGATTGAGGAAATTGTACATTTGCGCGATGATAGGCGCAGCTGGTTTAGAGAAATTCCTGTTGAAAACGCACTTATAAGCAAGGAAAACATTCAAAGAAAAATGTAACATACAATGTGAATGAATATTCGACGCTACCGAGGTAGTCTATTAAAATCATCAGTATTATTTAGCAGTCAAGCAGGAAGAGCACCCACGCAATTCAAAGACCAAGTCACGATGCAAGTAGCTCTCGTCTCTCCAAAGCACCCATCCCAATCCAGCGTACACCAAGCCGAACTTGTGTCCAGACGTATTAATAGACACAACGCGAGGCACTTCAAAGTTCCATTTCAAGCTTGGGTGTGCGAATGGAGCAATAAATCCTCCAGAGGCACCGTCGACGTGAATAGGAACATCTATCCCAGTCCGCATCTGCAGGTCATCGACTGCACGTTGCAGGCCGCGTGACGGTCAGCCCACACGTTCTTCCATGGAATGAATACGAGAAGACATACGCAGGCTGCTCATCAAGGCGACATCTTCGTAATGTCCTGTGTATGTGCTTCCCAGAATGACAATAACCCCGATGGTGTTCTCATCGATAAAGGGGATGGCATCGTGAGGATCCAGGACGAATCCATGGCTCTCCTTTACGGGGACTAAGCGCGTTTCGACGTCAAAGTATCTGGGGAAACTATTAGACTATTATCACAATAAAGACAAGCCTATCTTACCTAGCAAACTTTTCAAGGGCGACTTGAGCGTTCGATCCGAAGACAATGTTAGGGTGATAGTGATCTTTTCCAGCAGCCTTGCGACTCTCTTGCCACCTCTTCTTCATGGCGAGCCCACCGAGCATAATCGCTTCCGAAGAACCAGCCGTAGCAGTACCGACAGCTTTCCCTTCCTTTGGTGCTTTCCATAGATCAGCCACTAAAAGCAGATAGTATTGCACGAAAATGAGTTTATTTCAACTCGGTCAAAGTACGATCAAAACGCACTCATTGACACGCAGCGGTTGTGGATGAGCGACGCGGCAGGATATTCATCGAGATCTACGATGTTCTTGTTAATATTCTCCATGATAAGCTTGTTGGCATCCTCCGGCATCCACGTATGGACGAATCTACGGCGTGTGTCATGATATTTCTTTATGCGCATTACGGGAAGGACTTACGAAGCCAGGTTGAGCAAGGGATTTCCATCCAGAGCCGTCTCGTCGTGCAAAAGTTGGTACGCGGCTTTGGTATTGATACCAGTCTTAGGCATCGCGTATTTGGGCACGTTCGCGGCATCTTCATCGCGCCGCCACGTCTGGTGGAGGCCTCTGCGCGATCCAGCGCTCGCGTGCTTTCGATGAGGGTGGTTTTTGCATTTTTCAATGAGCGCTTCCGCGTCGACTAGGGACTGGGTCAGTATCAGGAAACATCATTAATGTCAATGTTCAAACATACCGTGGCGAGACAAAGACATTATGAGTGATTCACAGGGAGGGACGGAGGGTAGATATTTAAAAGGATGGCGATGCTTCATCGATAATCAGATTTTATGTTTTCCAGTTAAAAATGACGTCTTTGAAATGACGGGGCCTAGCCTAGGAACCGAAAGTTACCTAACTACATACACCGAGTGGCATAAAATACCCCACAGTCTATTCATAGACCAACTTCTGCTCATGCCACACCGTGAGTCTCCGTGAATTCACTGATATGCATATAGAAAACAAATACAGATGAAACAAATATCAGACTCGCGGTGATAGATATATACCCGTGCACACCAGACCATCCCAGAGCAATCCAGGCATCAATTGGCGGAGCACCTCTTGCAGAGCTTGCAGGCTGTGCGGCAATCAGTTCAAATATAGACAACCTATTCTGGGAAAAACGTTATAATAGGACATACACTGCTACATAGGCCCTCCGATGAGCTGTAGAGAACTCCAATAGCTGGCCGTGTCGTAGCTCTTCCATACCGGCTTCTATATGTATTATTGTTATCTCTGCTCGATTCTGGATGTTTCGCGAAGCAGTTCTTCCTTATTTATGCATGATATACATTTTTCCAATGGATCTTTCGAGTCCGCAGCCAGTCAACTCTGGCACTCCAACTCTCAGCTCCGAGGAGTATGTACTACGTCAAGAGCTCGATTATGCCTCTCAGAGTACTTTAGACTAATAAAAAATTTCTGTTAAGTATCATATGCCAATGCGTTTACCGGCAGTACTGGATAACCACTGCTGCCAGTGTAGCCGACATTGAAAATAGCGTTCCTACAGTTTCGTCAGATCTGAGAGGTTATCTGCATCAAAAAAAAATTGCGCTGAGGTTTACATATACACCACCTACGGATCGTTGAGGCGTTAGTATTACACTATAAGAGCTACAAATTATAATACACGACCTACCGGTACCTTGATTTCATAATATAAAGAATACCCAAGTTTTGTAGCATGTGTCGTCGAGCCGCTTTCATTTCAGATATAAACGGAGGTGTTCCAGAAGTCTTTGTAAAACATCTACAACATGGGTGTGCTCCTTGAAGTCGTGTCCTTCCCTAGGATATATGACGAGTTTTGGCCGCACTGTTGCCTGACCTTCTCTTTCGATGCCACGAAGGAATTCGATCGCCTGCGTCACAGGCACGCGCGGGTCTTCTTTTCCGTGTAACATTAGAATGGGGGCTGTTACATTTTTAACGTCCTTGATAGGACTCCCTCGCAGGTAAAGCGGTTCGCCTGGTGTCCATGGCGCACCACCGGCGAGTGCGGCCTTTCGTCCGCTCAGTGAAATAATTTATTCGCGAGAAATAAAATATGACGGACCTCGCCATCAGGTATGTCGCTTTGGGCTGCCATGAACCCCCAATCACAGACTCCAGCGCCCATCACACCAGCCTTGAACCTATTTCCTGGACGAGTGCAGCCCCACGCCGTTTCAAACCCGCCTTGACTCCATCCACCTATTCCAACGCTATTATTGGGACCTGCGATTCCTTGTGAAATAGCGGCTTCAATCATTGCCTCGATATCATCCCAGTCCACTGTCCCAACTCCCCCTTGCGCAGCCATGGCAAAATCATTTCCACGGCCAGTACCTGTTCATTGAGTGCGCTTATTAGGATCGTAGACGATTTTTGATGGTAAATGGTCAACCCACTGCCACGATAGTTTGGGGATAGAACTAGATACCCGTTAGAGGCTAGGAAAGGACGCCACGTAGCATATCCAGCTAAACGCCGGGTGTCAGTAACTCGAAGAAATTGAAGTAAATCGGTCTTTACTCAGGTGCAAGTATAGTATGTCGCGCCTGTATGGGAATAAACATAGATTAAATCGTCTATATTGAGGTGAGATCATAGAGGTCTGAACTTACGCAGAAGGCCCTCCATGTGGATAGACAAAAACTGGCAGCGAACGTGGATCAGCATCCTTGGGATATGCTATGACTCCTCCCAGTTCCACGCCGTCAGCACCGACCCAGTTGAGTTGCTTGAAGATAAGGGGAGTCTTCGATTCATACCACAAATTATGTGACGATAACTTCTTGGATATCGTTCCAAGCTGGTTGAATTTCGTGACTCCGGACCATACATCCTGGGGTTGGCCAGAAACGCCTGAGCTCCTGATTGCAACAAAGACATACGTCCCATCAGAGGTAAGCGTCATATCCCACTCCGTCTCTACGGAGTATTCCAAAGGCGCGTCGAAAGCTGTGAAGACTCTGTTTTCTTCGTCATACACGTCAAATTTAGTGAGAAATCCCTCCGCAACCTGGACGGCGAACTGAGAATGCGACCCAAGGTCAACGATACTGCTGACATCATTTGTAACTCCGTACGCTAGAGCAGAGGCTCCAGCGGAGGTCGATCGGGACCATAAACATATCGCGGAGCAGAACATTGAGGGTTCTACACCCTGAAGGAACACAAAATCACCAGATTTTCTCCATACAGTAGCAGAAGCAGGCATGTGAGAGTAGGTGAAGCTGCCGAGCTCGTCGATTTTTCCGGAGATGTTGACAATCTGCTCTTTCACAGGAGAATCCTGGCTTTCGACATCCCGATGATCGAGGAGGCGATACACAATGGCTGAGCTGTCCGGACTCCACGAGAACGAATCGACATGTGCTGAAATATCCACTAAAGGCCTCATACCGCTTCTACAACAATAAAATGACATTCAGGAAGCCAAGTTAATATAAACGCGCCATACCTCAAGCCAAGCGGTTCGCGCAAATCAATTAGCTGTAACGTCGTGTACGCATCTTCTTCTTCTCTCCAGACAACAATGGGATCTTTTCCGTCTTTCTTCGCCTTCTTGACTTCGACGGTAAACGCCACGCAGTAGCCATTGGGAGAAATCGAATATGACGCGACTCCATGCTCTTTGACTAGATCTGTGATTCGAACCACACTGCTTTCTGATGCTTCAAGAGACAGGCTAAACAATTGCGAGAGCCCACCGGCATCCTCGCGGTCGGACAGGAAGAAGATCCTTGAGGACGTGGGGTGGAACGAGGGTGAGTAGTCGCGATAAGTTCCTGAAGTCACTTTACGCGCGCTTTCTTCTTGAAAGGTGTCCGCCGACCAAAGCGCGGATACCACATGCTCGCCGATCTTGTGGGCCGGCCGCACAACATATACCACGTTCGCGCCATCCTTGGATATCTTTAAATCCTCGATGTGCTCTGCTCCGGCAAGTTCCTCTGGAGTGATCGGTGTTTTCGCATCTTGGAGGGTACTCATCGTGAACTGGACCGGTGTATGCTTTGTGAGTGATCAACAGTGATGAGCTCGAGAAAAAACCACTGCGATATCAGAGAGAACAGGTACCACTAGAAAGGGAACCTCACTGGCGATTATTAGGGAGTTTGCACAGACCTTTAAGGCGGATCGACTCGGCCGCATGACCAAGAAGCCGGGTAAATTGCTGTTTTATCAAAGTAGATGCCATAGATTCTCCCACGAGAAGTTGAGGACGGGAAGGTACAATTAACAGGATGTATGGCGCTAGAGCTGCGCGCGCAGTGTCCACTTACAATCTGACTCCAATTGCATGAAAAAATAACTGAAAAAAGGTAAGTATTGTGGATCAGGCATTTGTAAATGTATTGGAATTCCGGCTTCTCCATTTTGCTGTTCTGCCAAATGAGATTTGATCAATTCATAACTGCGCATGAAGCGATAGCAAAAACATCACTTGCCCAGGGCCTAACATAGGTGACTAGCATCTTCGAACCCTTTCAATATCCCATTCTGTTGATTACGAATTCGTTCACCGCGCGCCCGCGGGCTTTGATGGAGAGTCTGGATGGGTTCTTGTTCCACTTTGGCGCGCGCCCAGCGCAGGCTCTTCGTCCTCAGAAGTGTATCGGAAACATAAGAAATGCACCGACGTTATATCTCGCGCGGCAGCGACCACCTCCTGTGTCGTCGCATATCCTACTTCGAACCGCGGCTCGCTGATAAGGTGTTTATGACCCTCACGGAGTTGCCTGTTGATGAGACGGTCGAACCCTTCCTTTATAAGAGCATCGCGCCCGTAGCTGGCGAGTGACTTTTGCAAGAATGTCACTTCCATTATTGCCTAGTTATGATCGTAATGGAATAAGCGCCCGAGATAAAGGAGTTGAATTAGAGATTAGCACACCGTGAGTAGGCCGCTCACTCCGAAGCGGGGGACTTGTCGGAACACCCGCGAAAGTTCTGCAACTAGTTCGATAACTAGACCGCCGAGGATTTTTTTGAGGAGTGCTGGCGTGATGGTGGAGAGATGGGCATGAATTTCAACTAAATAATTGAGAATCTTGTATATTTCAGGGCGAACGGCTGAGGGGATAATTGAGTCGAATTGATCCTAATCGATAAGAAACGAGGCCTACAAGTGGGGCATGGTGCATGGTACCAATCAATTCCACCTTGTAGAACTGCTTCTCTCAGGAGCGTCTTGAATACACGCATCCGCGGTTCTGTGTAACGCTCATAAAGGTCATCATCAAGTTCTTCCAGAACAGCTGCCAAGTTCTGTTGAGGCGAATGTGAGTTTTTTTTACCAAGTGTATCTTTGCACCTACATTTTTCTGCTCTATGAAAACCATACCAAACACGCTCTCAAGTTGGGTGATCATCCCCGGCAGGTCCTGTTTGGAAAAGCGCGCAATATTCGAGATAACAACAAGCAGCCGATTGTTCTAAAAAAATCATTGTTTAGAAGAGACCGTTTTACAGGGAATAGCACCGACGTACCGCATCCTTCAGATCGCCGAGCTCATGCAGGCTCATCTCCATTGAACCTTCTCCCTCTGCAATAATCGGGTTCTGAACAACCGGCGAGTCCTCTGATGCCAGCAGAACGAGCCCGTCGAGAAACCTATGTATAGATTCAAACGCTGCACTCGTGATCTTCACCGTAAGTTCTTGAAGGATGCCTATGTGACTCGCGTTCTTTAGTGTCTCCCCGCCCGTCGCGACGCGGTAGGCGGCGGTCATTATATGCTTCTGAAAGAGCTCAAAAAACACGAGGTAGCGTGTCGACGACGACGACGCGTCCCAGCACGCGATCCACGTCTCGAGGTGGTAGAACATTGCTGCATCTGCCGCCTTGATAAACCCCCGCTGTCTGGAGTAAAAAGCTTCACAAAACGCACCTCGAACCCACGTATTTGCCAACACGTCCACAAAGCGCCACTTGAGGCTGTCCATGAGGTTCGTGAGGCCGCTCCGCACCTCTGCCGAGATATTAAGCGCCATAATCTCGTTCACGCAGTCCTGCACCTCGCCAAAGATGCGCTGTATGTGGTACGACGTGCACAGCGAATGCGAATTTCCAGGGAGGCGCAGCGGGGAAATGCACGCGTCGACGGGGGAGCCATTCTTCGCTTCAGTGGCCATGATCGCCATTTTGGAAAGCACGAAGAATCGCGAGACGAGCGAGATGTACTCATAGACAATATCAAGGGCCATCGTGCGGCATTGCGTTGGACTCCGTTTTGTTCCTGCACCGAGATTCTGGGCAAGTTCCACAAATAAGCCAACGGGGTAGAATTCAGATAATTAAAAATTACCCTCTTGATCTTGCCTCTCATCAAGACTTTTGATATTCTCCAAAAAGTAGGCAGGGAAGAAGAGAGCACTTCCGATATCGATCTGACTAGCTCGAAAATCGCGTTCCATGCTGGCTCTGCAGAGGACTGCGCTACAGGCGGAAGCACACCTATAATAATTCTGTTACAATGGAGGACATGACCGTGCACATACCAACGAGAGCATCTGAGCGCCTCGCATAGAGGTAGCCCACGGCAGTCTGTAGCTCGATCCTCAACGTATCTCCAACCCTTCCTGTAGCTCCTGCCGTTTGTAATACATCTGCGGCCCGATCAGTCTGAGCTGCCATTCTAATACAGAAAGCTCGTACAATCGATTTCCTGAGTCGCCTTGCACTCCGCGGAAGCCAGAGCATCCATAATACTCGTGTAGTGGCTATCGAAGTAAAGCCACAGCGGGTCCTCGTCCGCGGGAATCTCCATCAAAGTCCTGTCCGCATCATACATGTAAGTCACCACTCCAAGAAACATGCCACAGTATACGTGGTACTCCGTGCTTACTCAAGCGCCTTGTCCTGTTCCTCACTCGTGCGCCCCGTGTCCATCAGCTGCGCGACGAGCACACGCTTCAACTCTGCCATGGCGCGCTCAACGGTCATCCACACCCTGTCCAGGACGCGCGCCTGCTGCTCTTGAGCCCGGATGCGCGTTGTGGTCGACGCCGCGGCGGCTGAAATTGGTAGCAGCTGCCCCGGCCGGTTTTGCAGTATGTACTTTCCCTTCTTATAGTCGCGAAGCGCAAGCTCATAATGGCCCTAGGACAGAAATAAGCATGGAAGACTCCGATCTCCGTGTGAGGAAAGGATGACGCACCATGACGATCGACTCTACGATGAAGCTAGGGAGGTTGAAGAAGAACTTGGACCGCTCGAACACGGTGAACGTGGTGCGCAGCCGCTCCGCGTTGTAAGATGTTTCAAGCACGGGGAGGAAGATTTGGTTGCCCTTCTGTGCGCCGCCTATTCATCGGAAGATCAGCACTAGGTTTTGGAAGCACATACATGGGCGACGAACTGCGGAGATAATCGAAAAGAGGCCGTGTAGCGTGGTCCCGATCCTGTGAGAGGACGTCTTTCTTCATTTCTTCGTAGAGCGCTGTAGAATCCGAGCCAAAAAATCAGGAGGTCAGCATCCAAGACTCTTTGACAGTGCATATATCCACCCAGACCGCGCACTCGGTCTGCAGGTAGTATTAAAGCTCAACGAAATAACGCACTCTCCGTCGCTCCCTTCACGACCACGAACCGCCCAAAGTTGTCCCCCACCAGCATGCGCACCGCGCCCTCGCGCTCCACGAGCATACGCTCGAGACGCGTGACAGCGCGGGCGAGGTCGTGGAGACCCGCCTGCGGGTGCGCAAGCGAGAGGTAGGCCGCGGGGTCAAACGTAACAGACGTGAGCAGCGTAGTCGCCTCTGTAATGCGGCGTTATGCAGTCAGCTTCTGTCAGCAAGGGCTCGGAGTACGCACGCCTATCCTCATCCAAGCTTCGCCAACTGCACATGCGCGTAACGATACGACGTTAGCACCGACCGGGATGTGCACCTAAGTGAGTGGTCACCTTGGCTCCGGCACGGGGCCCAGTGGATCATCGTCGTTCGTCGCCGTGTGTCCCGAATCCTCTCCTTCGTCTCTTTCTTCCCATTTTCTAGGTATTTTGAATATTAGAGTTCGCAAAAGGTGTAATGAACATACGAGGGCCGGAGTGAGTTAATTCCGTACTGGTTCAGGAGAGCCTGTTCATCGATATTGAATTTCAGCATCTAGATGGCTGGCCTTAGTGTTAACTGTAGGCTGTTAGTGTTTGGTGAGTTGTTCGAGAACACGGTGCGGGGAAGGAACAATGGGCAAGATAAATCAATCTCTAGCGGGAGTGTTTCACCTTCGACATTGTATTGACTGATTTAGCATGCATTTATCTTGTAGATTATGTTAGTGGTCGCATAGACCCCACACAAGATGGGAAACGAGAGACAGTCATAAATGGCGGCACATAAGACAGACAAGTGTCTAGCGGTCTGGCAGATGATTAAATAAATGGTTTGACTGTGTTTAGCGTACATATAGCACGAATCATGATGAGGCAGTGGGAAGTGCGCTGGAAACGTTTTCAGGGATGGTAGAGGGGTCTATTTCGGTAGGCTTAGGAGGATCGAGGACCAGATAACCAAGGCGTGGGGGCGTCGACTTGTCGATGAATTCCATGGTTGTTGGCAGTTTTGCGGCGGCTTGACGGAGAACTATATGCACACTTTTAGTCAGAACGAGATAGCTGGGGTAACAAATAGAACATACTGTCGCGAGCAAGCTCTTCACGAATGGGTACCCCGCCGATCTCGAAGATGACGCGGCCAATGGAAACACTTTAGAGAAATTAGCAAGTCGGGGGTGCCAAGTCATACGGGTCGCGCACCGAGTAGCCCAAAACTCGAAAGTGCCCTTTCCTTTACCCATACGTGTTTCGTTTCCCTATATTCCATGTAAAAAAACCATTTATCTTGAGTGTTACGGCTGATTCACGCACCTTTATACAAACGGGAATATCAGGGAAGACCCGCAGGTACACCTTACTGCCCTTCAGCGCCCTGAGCTTCTTGATAATAACCTCGCGTGCGGTGGTGAGCTGTTTCTGGCTCAGACGGGCGCCATTTCCCTTTATGCGGATGCCCCAGTCGCCATAGGCGAGAGTTGTGCCTTTTGTTGAACCGCCAGTGGGGATGGGGATCCGTCCCTTGTGCCGTTTGATATTCTTCACTTGTTTCGGCGCAAGTGTGGCACGGCCGCGGGTGAATATACAAAGAGGGGAGAGGGAAGTGTCTACACGGTGCTGCACCGTCGGCGGCTGGGCGACACGGGCACGGACCAGGCTGGACGCGCCAACGCTCACCGCCCGACGGAGGGAGGACAGAGAAAACATGGTGATTACGTAACGACAGCGTGCGGGTTGCAACGGCACACGGCTCGGCACGGCGTGCCGTGCAGAATCAGAAACACTTCAAGTTTGACAAGCCCCATTTTTTGTTGAAGTTGAGTCCAACTCACCGGTAGCTGTTCGACATACTGAGAAATGCATAGTGTATGAGTTCAAGGGTGATCAATGTTTTTATGACGTGGGATAACATTTTTCATAGAGCGATATTCTTTCTAAGATCCGTCCCAAATCCGTCCACATTCAAACTTACGAAAAGATCAAGAAAAGTATCCATTGCCAACATATCTAACTCGACATCCTTATTGTGTAACTGCATTTATCCTTTACTCGAACAGATGACCAAAATTTCCTTCTATGAAGAACAACCACAATCTTGATAAAATTCTTAGCAAAGACGCTCTTGGGAGGTGGTAAAAATTGGTTGGCGTACCGAGTGGAAGAACGTATCCCATGATACCAGAGTTGACATATCCAAGTGCAATCATCCGATTACGGCCATTGATATTGGTCGTGTACCAATGATCTCCAAGCGATGCACTGAACACAGAATAGAGCGGGACGCTCCCACAGATTTGCGTTGCATAAACATAAGCGACAATGCCGTCGACGTTATAACCCGATGCGCTTGGAACGGCGCCATTGGTCGAGACAACAAACATCCAGTCCAACAGGGCGCCACTTGAAAGTCGGTAGACGGGGACGGTAAAGTTAGATGGGCCGGGGAAGACGCGTGCCATGGGCCCCTGTAATTGGAAATCGGAGCCCACAGAATTTCCTCCGACAATGTCCTCCAGCAGGGGGTCCCACAAATGACCTTTCCAACTGGGGCTGTAAGCTTGAAAAGCAACGACAGCAGTAGTCGGATCGGCACAAGTAAGTGCTGCTCTCTCCTATAACGTCATGTATGTGCCCATTAGTTGATTACCAGCGAATTAATGCAGTATACCTACCTTGAAGTTGTTTCCGTTAGCGCCGACCGCCAAAGAAATAAAGACAGGTGTAAGTAGTGCGAGGAGCTTCATCTGAGAAAATTTTAATTCAGCAGTGACCTTTGTGGGATGACACTTACTTTGAGAAGGGTCGAAGCAGGCCTTTTATGTCTAGTCCAGGATTATAAAAATCATGAATAATCGTGAGAGTAGATGTTCCATTTCGCTTGATCATGCTTTGAATCTTTCAATTTACTTCTCGGAACTATGTATTTGAGCTTGATACTCGAACGTTTTAAAAATCGACCATGCGTACACCCAATACAGTACGACTTCTATCCTTCGATTAGGTGTCTAAATTAAGCACCAGCGCTAAAAAATATCAAATAGAACACAAGGAAGCGCCATCACTGGCAGTAGGTCCTGGCTGATCGCTGAAAGTTCTGAAAACTTCCTTGATGGATATCTTTCACCCACTGGCTAAAAATCGACCTTATTTATGGACTATAAGAGGCAACTTAGGGTGTGATATGACAAACTAGTAGATCCCGTGAAGTATGGAGCATAAGAAGTCATTCGTTATGGAAGATGAGATTATATGCAAGGAGAACCTCCCCAGAGTTGATGCCGAAATATACGCCACAGGAGCGCCTTTCAAAGTGTTGATCATCATATATGTTCACAGCAATCCACTCTCAGGGTCCAGGCTCGCCAATAATCTTCCATGCATATTCAGTACCCAGCATTGAGAGAAAGATTCTCGTTTATACCGATATAAGGAGATTGAAATTGAATATGCATTGGGAAATATTGTAGAAATAATATCCAACCATGACAAAACTGATCCAAAATTATTTGATGCAGCCCCAGTATGGCACTAAGAGAACATCACCGGGAAAATACAGTCTCCGTGGTTCTATCCTCGGTAGAAGTTAGAAGTGGTGGAGGTAATAGAAAATATAGTCCGCTGACGCATAAACATCTGAATTCTTTTCTGCCGAATTTTTTGCGCTGTCAGGAGCATACGAACCGTGCAAACTACGATACAAATCTATTTTTAGACAGTGCCACTGGGCGCCTATTGTCAAATTTCGACATGTCTCTCTTGCAGGGTGCCTTTCGTATTTCAACAAATGTTTGCTGAAGCGTACTGAGTTCATGGCGATGTAATATTATAGTTGGCGCAGGCGGATTCTCTAAAATTTCGCCACTGTCCTAAATCGATCTGTTCTACTTTGGTGTTGCTAATTCTTCATATTCGTTTTTGATTCGCAAAAGCTTCGTGCTGAAGGCTATCACACCGCAACTCTCCCGGGCGCTGATTAATGATTACCCAAAGTGACATCTCTTCTCACAGGAAAATTTCTCTACGCTTCAGATCTATTATAATACAGCGGCGTTTGTAGAGATCGTCCCAGCAGAGAGTGGGAACAATGCGCGCGTTGGGGAGAAGCGGGTACTTGCTCCAATTTGATAATTTCGTAGTCCCTTTCGTAGTCCCTCCTCGGAATATATCATGATAGTATTGCATATAATCACTTCATAGAAACAGGGAAGCAATACCACCTTGCGCTTTACCGTTTTGTGTCGACAGATGCACTTATCGCGAGCTCGCGCAGTCATGAAAGGCCGCCGAAAGGACGATTGCTGCGCGCAGGACATACCAACAGCGCGGCATATTAAGCGTACGCGTCGCGTCATATTAGGTCTGTTCAGTCACCAGTCTAAACTAATTGGGGAAGAATTTCCGAAACGAACCTTCAATATTCCCCAAGCATTCGCGCAGTATAAAGACCATCTCGACCTCTGATTCCCGCATTCTCTCTCTTTCCTCTGCTTCCATTCCCTTATCTGATGCTCCGCGCGAACTTCGCTCACCCCAACCGTGATTCGTGATTCGTTGACCGTGTAACTTGCGTGTAATGGGCGCGTAAATGTAATGCGCACCAAAGCTGCCAGAATCACCTAAAATCTATGGTGTTAAAGATCGCGCAATGGTGGTCGGCCGGGAACAGAACGCCATGATGGACGGCTTGTGGACGGCGGACGCGGCGGCAGCGCCGCGGCTCGGAGGCGCGGCGCACGCCGTGCCCCGTCGCCCGCGTCATGTCACAGTTGGGACATGCTGTGACCGCTAAGCGGACTTTGAAATTGCGCTGACTGCTGCCCACCACCAGCCAACCACCGCAACCAACACCGACGAGCAGTTCGCCACAACCCCGTTGGCTCCTTTCATAGATCATCCTGCGATGAGCGACCGGAAACGCGCCTATGAGGGTGCAGCTGCTGATACGAGTAACAAGAAACTGAAAAGGTCGGTTGCACAACTACGCTCAACAGCATCTAGCTTATCGTCCTTTCTTTTCCTACAGCGATGTGAGTACATTTTATTAAGGTGAATCTCCATTCCCACCGCTCTGACGTCTTCTCCAACCGTTCTGCACTCAGAATACCTCGAACTCCAATGCGCCCTCGACTTCCACTACCGGTGTATGTATTTCCCCACTCACCAGTTCTGTGTTCTCACTACACCTCCAGCTATCTCCCGCCGAACTCGTCGCACAAAAACGTGCCGAGATTGCAGCCAAGCTCGCTGGGATGATGAAGACCAACCCTGCTCTAGCCAACATTGGCGCCACTTCCGCTCGCCCCCCGGTTGCCCTCGCTGCACCCGTGCCCAAAGTACCCATAGTCCCCGCTGTAGCCGCCTCGAAAGTGGTATTCAACGCAAGCCCATCGCCTACTGTCTCGAGTGGACCAACGCCTGCCTCTGGATCGGCCACGCCGGCCGCTCTCCCAGAGGACCTCGTGCGCCGGGTAGCAGAGGCCAGGCGACGCGTCGCCGATGCGCAGATCAAGCTCGCGGTCAAGGATAACCCGTACATGGTGGGCTACTACTATCCTTTATCACCTGTGTATGCTGACGTGCCCTGCAGTCATTGTCGCAGGCTAGTAGAAAAAAGGGCACGCCAACGGAGCAGACGCAACAGGGCGCTGGACTGAAGATGGCTGCGCATCCTCTGCTGCTAGACACGACACCCACATTACCGCAATCTAAGAAGGACCGGTACAAGCCCATGCAGCCCAAGTTCGCATCCATCCGTGCGAACACGCGCAATCAGCCCTCGCCGACGCCGGCCCCTCCAGTCCACACACCGAGTCCGGCGATGGTCAATCCGTACAGCAGCGCCGCCGCCGCGGCGAACGGGGAGATGGGGAAGGGCTTTGAGGGTGCACCTCGGGAGCGTGCAGGGCGGAAATTCCACTTCAATCCCAAGGGCAAATATGTGGCGCTGGGAAATCAGATGCGGCAGGATCAGCAGCTCGAAGAACTGAAGGCACGCATTGCGGAGAGCGCGCGCAAGGCAGGCATGGATGGGGATATGGGGATTGAGAAAGCGATAAAGGTACGTGCTCTGCTGAGTCTAGGCGCTGTATACTAACACGAAGAGCAGCGCGCACCACCACCCGAGTCTGAGTGGTGGGACGAGGCACTACTCCCGAATAAATCGTACGGCGATATTGAGACTCTGGGCCTCGAGCGACTTAATATCCGGACGATGGACTCCCCCATCAACTTTTATATTCAACACCCGATCCCGATCCCTGCGCCAAACGAGAAGAACAAGGTCGAGTTGAAGCCACTCATGTTGACCAAGAGGGAGCAGAAGAAGATGCGCAAGCTGCGCCGCAAACAGGAACTGCAGGACAAGCGCGATCGGATTAGGATGGGTCTGCTCCCACCCGACCCACCGAAAGTGCGGCTAGTGAACATGATGAAGGTGCTGACCTCGGACGCCGTGCAAGACCCGACGCGAGTGGAGGCGCGCGTGCGGCGGGAGGTGGCCGTACGGAAGCACACGCACGAGAAGATGAACGCGGAGCGCAAGCTCACAGACGAGCAGCGCCATGAAAAGATCGAGAATAAAAAGGCGGGCGAAGAGAAGAAGGGCATCTTTGGCGCGGTGTACAAGTAAGTACTCCCTCAAATTTTGCTTTTAATTGCTAAGCTGCTTTGTACAGGGTGCTCGTCCTCTCGGATCCCGCGCACCAGTTCAAAGTGCGCAAGAACGCGGACCAGCTGAACCTCACGGGTGTGTGCATCTTCGGGCCCACCTTCAATCTTGTCTACGTGGAGGGTGCAGCGAAATTTATACGCAACTACAAGAACTTAATGATGCATCGCATCGCTTGGACAGAGGCTGCGCGCCCTCGTGGTGCAGAGGATGTCGTGCTCGCCGACGAGGAGGATGGCGAGGGCATGTCAGCGGACGGTGCTGGTGTGGCAGGTCCAAGCACCAGGCCGGCAGCTGCGGATGGGCTCGTGGAGGGTGCACGGTCACTGGAAGATAACAAGTGCTTCCTTGTGTGGGAGGGCGCGCTGCGGGACCGCGAGTTCGCGGCTTTCAAGGCGAAAAGCTGCCCAACGGACCGGGAGGCGCGCGAGTTCCTCGGGGAACGCCTGAAAGGGTACTGGGATGTCGCGAAGAATTGGAAAGCTGAGGAGGAGGACATGTACTAATTTGCAGCACTCGATCGATATGTGGTGGTCCTACTCGAATTCAACGTGCAATACGATTCCGATTTCTGCTGCAGAAAGATGAAGCCGTTCACGGAGATATTTCCACACCCAACTCATCCTTTCACATTTCATAATTTTTACTACTACTAACAACCTAGCTGCCAGCAGTTGAGCAAGAACATTTTGAGCAAGGTCAAGAAATCACTGTACCTCTCTTTGAATTTCGGTTCGCAGTTCTTCGTCACGTATTTGTGCAATTGATTCAATCGACGATGAAATGCTGATCGCTAATTTTTTGCTATATATTTGTGGACAGTTACGCAGCAGTATGTTGTCTAACCATGAGAAGTTCCGATCTACAGGCATGACCTGCGACCTGCGACCTGGTGCCGTTCGGCCGATGCCTTCTCTCTCAAACAACCGCACACCGCCGCCGCATC